>CAIGRP010060536.1:0-29479 GCA_903798385.1 Fraxinus cuspidata | reverse complement strand
AAGGATATCAAACAGGACCTAAGTGAATATGGTTTCGCTGGAGCTGAGTATCTCACTTTCTTGATTATAGTTGTGAATTTAAGGCCAGTTATGAAGGTGCACTAAAATGTTGGGATGCTATAATGGGATTTAGATTGAAGCAATTGCTGTGCTTCAAAGTAAAAGTAGCAATTTTGATTTTAATTTTAATTGGCTTCAGTTCACGAATAGATGGTATAGGAGAAATAAGAAAGATAGAGAAGAGACAAGAAAAGGAGAAATGAGTTCGAATATAGAAGGTAAAATGATACGAGTATGGAAAGATGGAGATAATATGAGCAAAAATTTGGCTGAGCCACAAATTGATAAAGCATTTCACGGCCCTGGACTTCATTTTTGTTGGTAGAAATAAGGTTCTATTTAATTTATGAAATGGAAGAAGAATAAAGGAATTGAGGGGAAATCTGGGTGGATGTGGAAGAATCTGCTTAGAAATTCCCCAACTTATCAAGATTTTCTTCCAATTTGGAGCTTGCTTGTATGATCGTTAAACCATTGTTATTCATTGCAAGAGAAAAATCAGTCCATTAATATTTAATATGGAGTATGTTACTGCCCCTTGTTTTTAGAGCAGCAACTATTTGCAGCAATAAATCTAGATGTACGCAAGCAAATATGCATCATTGCTTTTGTCTAATTATCTATTTTTCCCCTTCTAAGGAAAAGTATACTCGTGCCCGTGATAACCCTTTTTTCGACAGAATGAGAAAAGGTGAAGCAGCAGTTCTAAACAGGGGTAGGATCTTTGACTTCCCAGAAAAATTATCCGGCAAAACCATTTATAGGTCAGCCTCAGACATTGGTGACCGAGGACCCAAAGAAATTAATGTTGCCATATCTGAAGATGTTGCTTACAGTCCAACACAGTCACCCTCAGACATTGTTCTTGAACCTATTGGAAGATCATTATCTGGGAGGTGGTCGAAAACTTCATCTCCGCTGGCAGTTCCTCAGTCAAATTCAGAAGTTGACTATGATGGTGTAAATGTGTTATCAACAGTCTCCAACTCAAATGCCTGCAATGAAAATGAAGCGTGTCTTACTCTGACTGGCTTGGCAAGGCCTGGGATTGAAAGATCATACACTGTGAGTAAGAGAGGAACAAATCTGTCTAATGTTCCTCTTCCTCCTTCAGCAGCACTATTTTATTATGGGAATTCACCACACGTGGAAGTTTTCGAATCTTGTGAAGGTGTCTCTAAGCTGAATATGTATCTGAAAGCTAAAAGGGATTATGTGACTGCTGGCATTCCTGGAAGGTTCTTGCATGCTATAATTGGGCCAGATGTCTCTGGTAACATCTGTTTTTAGTTGCATTGGGACAATTCTCAGGGTTATCTATCCTTTCTTTTCTCAGTTCGGATTATTTTTGTTTAAAATGCATACATGAATTTAATTATCTGTAATTGGCAGAGATGATACGTGAAGTATTCTTTCCTGTTAACTGATAGCTGTTGGCACAACGAAACTTTAAGTTACATATAGAATTATATTCAGCTTCCGTTCGTGCCCCTTTCTTGGGTTGGGGGTGCATTGTGGATAATCTATTTTGGCAGGCAGGTTATATGACCTAATTGACGCTCTTCCATCAATTCTTTTGGCAAAATTCGTGAGCTAACTATATTCAAGTTCTTCAGCAAATGTTCTAATTTAAACTAAATCTAATGTGTTGGTATTGGGACAAAGTCTATATCGTGCTTCTTCCCTGTTAAAGCTGTACTTTTGACCTATCCACATAATTTTGTTGTGGATACATTGTATAAAGCACGTGATAGTTGGTAACTCTCTGATAAAATATGAAACCTTTTGTGATGTTACTCTCTCTTTTGACTGGTGCAATGATGTTTCTGATTAACATATTATTATCTATAAGTTGGTCTGAGCTATTTTTTAATTTTTCTATGATTTTTCCTTACGATTTAAACTCCATTAAGTTGAATAGTAAAGTTCCTACAATTTTTTTGAGTGAATCTGGAACCAAACAAGAAAATTGAGAATATTAAGATTATTTTCTATTTCGACATCCACTTTCATAGGCAGGATCTTGATACAGTGAATTAGAATTGATCGAGCAAGATGTTAACGTTTTTTTACTTTTAGATAATTTGATCAAGGCAAGTGATTAGATATATCAGTTCTTGCTTCCATTCTCTATTATTCAACAGTGAACTGGTAAATCAATCATCATTGACTAAATTTAAACTATATTCTTGTGTATTGTAACGTGTTAATATGCAGATGTTGGATCTGTGGCTTCAACAATCATGTATGCCTTTTATCTTGGCGAGACACTTAAGAGCAACCAGTTCTGTACTGTTCCAATCATCAACATGAAGAGGGAAGATGTGGGTTCTCGTGCTGATCTCAAGTGGCTGTTTGATTCATGCCATATTGATATGTCGTCCTTAATTTTTATTGATGAGGTATGTACTAAATAATTGCTTCAAATTAGATGGCTTTTACTAGTCTTGTAAATTGTCTTGTGATGGTATATCTGTCTTTCAAATTACCAGGTTAATTTTTTTTCCTCTTTTCTTCTACTGGCTACTTAAGATTTTCTAAATCCTATTGATGGGGAATTTGTTAGAATCCCCTTCATGTCTGTTCTCCTATCAAATACTCACTTTTCTTTCTTTTTAATGATATCGAGCAGATCGACTTGCACTATTATGATTTGTTTGGGAGTCTTAAACTAGTTTTACTTAATTGTGACAAGCTTCCATCCAAACAAGAGGTAAATTTCTTAACATTTGATCTACTCATTTTTCTGCTAACCTAATCGATGTGATAAGCATTTGCCACTTTTGAAGCAGGCACTGAAAGAGGCTTTGGTTGAAATCTTTCACTGCAGAAAGGTGTTTTAAATGACTTACTGTGGTTTAACTCTATTACACTAAAATCTGTACAGAGAGTATTTTGACATATCTTCCTTTTTTAACAGTCCGATACTTCATATTCTTCGGTTGATTATGTCATCATGGGACAGGTACTGCAATTATAGCATAGCACTGAATATCTGTGGTCCTTTATTTTCTCTCTCTTTAAATCATATTTGAAAGAGTCTAAAACCAAAGGATACGAGTACCTATGTAACTTCTTGGGCATTACAACCTATACTCTCGTTTTATAGATAAATGCATGTTCTGTGAGAAAAATCGGTGATTTTTATCACTTATATGTCAGCTTTAGTTAGGTCTATTTTCTTTGAGAGAAATGTTCCTCCATAATCTTTTTGAGAAATTGAAGGATAAAGCTTTGGAGACCAAGTTTTTGCTTCTAATTTGCGGTGAATTATGCCTTTTACTTGTCATTTACAACAAAATGTTTTTACTTGCTAAAATTATTAAACAGTATTTGATTTGAAAGCAGAGTATAATATCAAAGGAGTAGGCATATAATAAATATACTTCATAGGATTGTTCCCTCTGGAAAAGAGCATTCGGATAGTGAAAAAGAAAACCACTTCAAAATTATAATGTGGGAAATAATTTCATATTGCATGTCATACGCATTCTTGACTAAAAGATATGTTATGCGGTATTTCTTGGTTATATTCCATTCTGATAACTTCCAATTATGCTTAATGTGATGCTTTCATTTTCTTTTACAGGACGCCTCCTGCTGCACAGTTATTGCTGAAAAATTTGCATTGACGTCACCAGAGATATTGGCTGGACAAGGATTTAGTCGACTTCTGGTACCTTACAATAAATTCTCAATTTTATATTTTTGTAGCCACTAACTTAGATACGAGAGTGCCTTAATTCTTAAAGCCTTCTAAAACTGCCGTTGTATGAATTTTGATCTGTTGAACCAGTGTATCTAGTCTAAAGAATAAAGATAATGTGTCAAATTTAGACTTTGATTCCACATTGCTGAAAAATTATATGACGTTATTTTGTCATTTACACCCTTTTTTGAATGACAAGATGATTTTATCACTCAATTCAAATATATGGTATGTACTCAGTTTTGAGCTTGTTCTCCTCATGGAACCGTGAAAAATTCCTTATCAATTATTTTGTCATTCCACTTGCAGTTAGCAGGCATTCTTTTGGACACTGAAAACCTGTCAAGCCCTCGGTGTACCTCCAAAGATAAATACATGGCCACGTTGTTGCTTAATGGAGCTGGTCGATATGGATGCAATGGTCTTTACCAAATTTGTAAGCCCAAATTCAGTTTATGCACCTTTTCACTTGAATGAAGGGACCCTATTCTGAAGCTACACTTATTTTTATTTTTATTCTTATTCAGTGAGTTACAAAATGCACGACGTATCCTACCTGAAAGTAGGAGAAATTTTGCGGAAGGAGTTCAAAAAATGGACAACATTAGGTTTGTTTTTGTCCTCCCCTTGAACTTGATGTTTGAAGTTGAACATCTGCACTTATTTTTTATCTCATCCATGTTTTCTTGAAAATTTTGATGGGGAATTGGATGGAATGTAAATATTCCCAATTCTCAATTTTATTCATTTACCATTAAATATGCCAATCATTTGGAATTTTTTCTTTTGAGTGAATAGGCTGAGAAATTGTATTTCTGGCTAATGAGAAATTTGTGTACTTCACTTGGTAACACTGCTGGACACATACAAAGGAAATGTTGCTGATTTAACTGTTTCCATAACCATTACGACAATAGCGTACTGCTGTTATCATCATGAGCAACAAATTACTGGGAAATAAATCAATTGTTGACTAGTACCTGTCCAATGAATTCCATTGATTTTCATATAATAAAAATAAACAGTTTTTTCGTTATCTCTTTGATGAAGTTTTACTGTAATGCTTTCTGTCTTTATGGAGAATGCTAGAATTTGAAAAGTTGTGTATAGGGGGAGAAAACCATATAGTGGCATATCAATTGTTAGGAGAACGTGCAAATGTAAATGAAAATCAAATTCTGGTAATATGGATTCAGATCTTGAAAGTTTTACTGCACAAGTACGTTGTTTATAATTTTAACTGATAAAAACCTTGTATATCTTAAACTATGAATATGATGAAGGACCAAATCATATACATTTGATGTCTATCTTGAGACACGAAAGAATAAATTCGGCAATGAGTTGACTTCTCTTTTGTAGCTCTTTATGATATAGATTTTTTATATGAAAGTAATTCTTTGATTTTAATTTTTAATTCTTTTACCTTTTGAAATTACTTTAGTTTGACTTCCACATGCGTATTGCATATGTTGGACTCTAGGTTTCCTGTAAGACATGCAATTTAGTATGCCAATCAAATCATTACTCATTCCACTGACCTTAAAACTTGTGGAACCAGGAAAGCCAGATAGTCGAAGTTCTAGGTTGCCGGCATCAAATATTGGAATGAGTTCAATTGGATTGGAAGTTGCACAACTTCTATCACATGATTCATCTACAACACAAGAAATCATTCAATTCCAACGTATTTACTTCTTCTAAACTATATTCGACTGAAGATTTTGCCTATGTTTGGCCTTCATTTCTCTAAAAACTCATTTATAATCACACATTTTTCCATAAATTAATTTTACACGTAAACCAAAATTTTTTCTTATTTTTGACATATATTCTCCAACAAAGCACTATTCTAAAATACATTTTGGCTAAAAAATGGGGTTCAAACAGGGGCTTAATTTTCTTGAAATGAAGATTTATTATACCTTAAATGGTTGTCATTATTACTAGATTGTGCAAACTATATTAAGCCCATGTTTGTCTTCCATTAAATCAAAATTTTTTTTTTCTCTAACTCATTTTCAACTGCACATTCACACAATAAAATATTTTACACGTAAATTCAAAAAATTATCTTACTTTTTAATCACACATTCTCAAAAAAAATAATAATAAAAAAAAAATAAAAATTGCTATTCCAGAGCTCATTTTTCCTTAAAAAAAAAAAAAAAACCTCTTTTTAATGGAAGGCAAACAGAGGTTAATTGAGATGGCCTCAGAAAGTTTTGCACTTTGGCTTGTTCCCAGCTATATTCTTGAAGTTTTCCCATGTTGTCTTTCTTAAGGAATCTATTTTAACCAATATCGAGACTTCAACTCTAATTTATAAATTTCCATTTTCATCACTTCTTACTGTTACCATATTTTTGGCTTGCAGAAGCGGAAAAACTGTGCCTACTTATTGTCGTTTCTGGCTATTACGATTCTGAGAATAAGTTCAAGGTTGGGACACGATGATGACAGTGACTGACATTCTTCTTCTTATGCCCCCACCCTCTCTTTTATGCCATGCAATAAATTTTCTTTTTCTTTCTTTCTTTTTTTTTTCTCTGTGATATTTCTGAAGAGCCTTATGTAGTTCAAGGTTTTGCGCCTTTTGCAACAAATGCATCATAATTAATGTCTGACTATTTCCAATTCTGATGCATATTAGAGGGAAATACTGGTCTCTGCTGAATCTGCTGAGTTTATGAGAAATCTGCTACAATACCTCAATTCATATGCAGCCCAACTGCCACTCAAAGTTAAACATCAACCAGGTCTGTGTTCTTATCCTTTGTACTATTTATGACTTGCAGGCAGGTACCGTGTACTCTGCCATCACCGTGTCTAAGTGAAATTTTCACCTGAAATCAAGCGTGCATTTGTAATCCTGAGTATGCAGACATCGAGATTGGGTCGTCGGGATTTTCATTTTAAATATGATATTGTATTATCTGATTTTGGCCTCATCTCCGTGCTCTTGGATTTGATTGTAGTAAAGTCAGTTTTATGGTAAATTCACTGTCTTGTTGAACTGCAAAGATAAAAGAGTAGTCATAATATATGAAGGGGAGATTTAATTGTTTGACTTGGTTAATTCAGGATTTCGCTTCAAGGTACTGAGCTATAAGAGTACGTTATGAAATACTAAGAAATTGAACATTTTACCTGAGGTGCCATTTGACCTGGTGGCAGTTCAGTACAGAAAGTAACTATGGCTGGACTTACTAGTTTATGCAATCTAAATTAAAACGCAAACATTAGAAGTCTAGAATTTATGCCTTGAAATGTACAAAATTTATCGACTGGTTTGCTGTTTTCTTTAGAAATATCTGTCGAATTATTGTTGTATGATTAATATTTTCCTTTGGCTCTGCAGGTTTAAGAGATGAGATGAGAGTGTTTGAAATAGATAAAGTTACATCAAGGAGGACTATTGAAAGGCTTCTCGAAGAATATAGTGTTGTATCGAAATGAACTTCCGAAATTATTCGAATGCTAAATTAAACAGTATACCTGCATTAGCAAAGTGGAAGGCTATAGTTGCAGCTATATGTTTTCTTGATTAATTTTCAAGCAGCAGTTCAGTTTGCTTGTTTTTTGTTTGGATTTCACTTTATACGAGACATATAATTTCTTAACAACGATTAGCTTCTCAAAATTTAGTGAACCATTCTCCAATAGGACTCTATTTTGCAATATTATAATCCGGAATATGAAAATCAAACCCGGATTACGTAAACTAAAGAACAATTTCAAATCAAGGAAAAGGCAAAAAAATTGTGAATAGTTGAGTAAGATTCTTACATAGATTCATTAACTGCACTCGATCCACTTGACGGATGTCAAGTCAAATTATGCATCATACCAGTGATGAAATCATTATAAAATTTAGTGACTAAGGGATCATAAAAAGCTTTAATGACCAACTTAAAATTTCGCATAAAAACTGAGCATGTAAGATAGAGCTCAAAAGTTCTGTATAGAAATTGCATTACTTACAAGGTCATGTTGTACAAAAGCTGAGTATGGTGGCGTTACAAAATTCTATACTAGAACCTATACCATCAATAAATGAAGTGCTTCAAAAGATTGCACTACGCAAGCCGGGATTTCACCCTGTTTATACCGATTTGGAAAAGAATAGGCATAGACCAAAGAATTTTGCTAGAATCCAAAAAAAGGGTTAGCTGTCAAGACTCTCTTTTTCGTGTTCTTTAGCCATCTCCTCTGTCACTGTTGCAAGTGCTACTCTCCATTCAGGGCTACTCGACCCATTGCATAATAATCTATGCATTATTTCCATCTCCTGAGAATCAGCTTTCTTCAATAATCTTCGGAATATGTACTGTATCTTATCATCAGATAAAGAATTGCTGCTACCTACTATTCTGTCTGGTTCCAGATTAATTTCAAAACTACGTGGTTTTTCCCCTTCACTATGCCTCATTTCCACAGGGTACTTTGTGGCAGCCAGAGAATCTCCTGAAGTGGATAGCATCATAAGCAGCTTGTTCTTCCAGTATTCGATGCACTGCTGATGCGGATCAAGAGCCTCGATTGCCTGAATGGGTTTTTGTCAACATGAGATGATAAATTAATTATTTCAAATAAAACATTTGAAAAACTAATGCAAACAAGAAATAATGTCAAAAAGGACCAAAAATTCACTTGAGAAACTACAAGTCAGGACAGAAAAATTGTACAAAATTCCTGTCTAAAATAGGAACGGTTTTGAGTCGAATCTAGTCATCCCAATAATTGAATAGCATTTTCAAGAGATTTGTATGCAGAGGTAGTTGAACAGAGGAAAAAAAAGTAAAGAAAAAATTGCAAAAAAAAGAAGAAGAAGAAGAAGCATTACTATTTTAATCAAGAAACCGCGACAGCCCAAGCCAATGATGAAGGTAAGAAGAGTTTCCAGCCAGGACTTACTTTTACCAACCTCACAGATGCAACTATGTACAACTTAAAAAGAAAAAACAATGTTTTCAAACTTGTTTGGAGCCAAAAAGTTACCTCTGCTTACTTTTAACAACAGATGGCATTAATCAATTAACTAGTCAGTTGCAACAAGAGACATAAAGCTAATATAGCTAAAGGTAAGGTTCTTACCCGAACAATGGACGGAGAAAGAAATCCGAACATTTTGAGACCATTGATGCTACTTGAAGGCAGTAAGGGTGGTAGTCCTTGCTTCCCTGACGATCTTTGTGTCTCTATTTCTTGATTAAGTCTCTGCAGCACCATTTCCCAGCATTTTTCCGGAGAGATGTTCGTAAAACTTTGGAACGGATGATCTTCTAAAGTTACCTGATATTGGCTCTTGAAGTCAGAAACGTTTTTTCACAGGTCATAATTAAGAGAGATTTCTGGCAAGCACTTGAGAACAATTTATTCCTCATTGAAACAAATTTAAGCACTAAGCATATACTTCATACTCCAAAATCCTTTATAGATGATATTGGTCGAATATAATATTCTGCATTCTTTTGTCGGATTACTCCTGTTAACATATTAACTTGCATTCTTGAAAGGAAAAAGAAGTTAGTAAAAATAGGGATCCCCAAACACCCAACTTTCACAGATATGTGTGGGAGATTTCCTTGAAGTTTATAAATGAATCAAGTAGTAGTAAACTGTTGTTAGTATTTGCATATAGCGCACTCTGTTCTGTTGAAAAGACAGAAGATGTGTGTGCATGTGTGTGCTTATATATATATATAAGAAGAATACCTTGAATACAGGTCCAAGTAGCCCAGCATCCAGGATTTCAGATACATAGTTACTCTTAATCATTGGGTTGCATACAATGAAGAACTTTACACGACTTTTAAATCCCGCAACCATCATAGTATACAATGTAAAACCATTAGGGAAAAGATCATTCCTTGGACGATCTAGTGTTTACTATGAAAATAAAACTCTGCCTCGGGGGAATATGGCCTCCTTGTTGCGACACAGCTTTCCATAAACAACAGATCCAAAATTTATAGGATCCACATAAAAGCTTAGCTTCTGTTCAGAATCTGGATCGACCTGATAAATCCCATTAAACAAGAATTCCATAGTTTCAGTTTTTAATGAGCTTGTCAGTGGAACACCTGAAGGTGGACTAGAAAAAAGATCAATCCCAAGCAGCTTAGTTCCAACAGGTTCAACACAGCTACCCGCATTCCTTGTCTTTGGAAGAAAACTGTTGTCTGAAGCAACATTGGATACAGTTGAACCACAATTACTCCCCAGTTGCATTACATCCGGCTCTCTTTTTGCATCTAAATCCAAATTCATTTGTTGCATACCTGATTCATTGATCCCACCAGCATCTACAATCTCATTTTTGCAGCTATTAAAAGCTTCTTGCGACCTGATTCTGTGGGCATCAGACAAGTCATCAAGATTTCTATCAGTATGGCATTTCTGCCCTATCTTAGAATCAGCGGCTAGGCTAGGAGATTCAGGTTTATCCCCGTTTCTCGTGTTTTGAGTATCATGTACACTAGAACCCAGGTTCTCGATTACATGTGACAATTTGCTAGGAATAACCATTTTCTCAGGGAAGTTAATTCCATCTCCATCCCTCACTTGAGGTATCATGTTGTCAACATTATTACTAGTTAATGGAACCACTCCAATTTCCTTGGACACCCATAATTCTATAGCATCCATGCTCTCTTCCAATGCCTTAACAAGCGTGTTCAACTCCTCCATGGTGTAGCGGAGAAGGACAAATCTGTTTTTTGGTTCACATGAACAGATGAGATTTGCATGTTTAAGACACGCAAACTGCTCCGAAGAACAACTGCAACAAGCAGCAGATAGGTGCAAGTCGTAGAAGCACGAAAAACATTCCCTCTCGATTTTCAGATCAAAATCTTTTTCCATCTTCCCAAAGCACATGACTTCTGAAAGATTCTCTATTCTTTTCTCCTCTAAATGAACCCTTGTCTGCAATTTAAGAGTAAAAATGAATGTGATAAATAACAACCTAAGAGTAAACAAAAATGTGTCTGCAGATGCATTACATGTACGTACGCATTGATGGTGTTGTATAATTATACAAATATTATTGTACTGGTCAACATATAAATTAACTTATTATGGGTTTCTATATCCATCAGTTCACCTTGACTACCTTGGTAAGCATCCCGTCCTTCCCACAGACACTTCTCCATCTCAAATTTTCTGGATTTTCTTTCTTTAGAACTGAGATAGCCAAAAGCGACCTGACAGCTTCCTGAGCTGCAGAAAAAAGCAACTTATCATGTGATAATGATGTCTTACGATGTTGTGCGCTATAGAGCTCCACTGCATTCTGTCCATGTTGTAACCAATCGACAGGCGCCACATTTACAGCCTCCGCACAATTAAAGCCACAGTTAAATCCAGAGTGATATGCTCTTGGAAAGGTAAGAACAAACTCCCCAGAATGCTGGACGGCTTGATACACTGGTACACCCTCCAACTTTAAAACCGAAGGTGACAACTGAGTGACCTGTCACATACAATCCCAAATTTGAAGCGCCTTATCATAAATTGCAAGTCTACCTACTGCTGAAACACAAAGAAAAAGTTTAAGAGGAATCGCATATTTCATTTTATATTTATTTTTAAAACAACGCCTACTTTTGGTACTGGGGTGGACTGAAACAATACTATAAAATATTTTTAGCTTCTTTTTTGTTTAATACTGTCCACTACTGTAATGTACAGTCCACCCTACCTAGAAGCCATGAGTGATTTCCTAGTGTAACCTGATACGTCAGACTTATAAACTACATATAACTTGTTAGCGATGCAAATACTTTCACTACCGGAAACTCCCTCAAAAATAATTAGATGCTTAATATTCCATTTTTCAAACAAAGGAAAATGAAAAGGTGTGTGCACATAAAGTTCTTCAAATGCTGCTCGTCCCTAGTGGACTTCATCTCCACGTGTTTGACTTCAGATGCACCAATTCGTTCAAAATCATGCATAAGAAGAAAGTGATGGCTGTGACTAATCAAAAAAGGTTAAAAATATTGAAATTACCAGTTCTTGAAGTAAGTCAGGTTGTTCTTCAAACAGATATGGCAAGTGCTTTCTCATTGCATCCTCCAATGCAGAGGCATGACTTGTAGGCACTCCATACCAAACTTTTGGGTCACCCCAGTGCAAAAAGTTCAGTGAGTAGAGATGATGGTCTTCAACATGCTTTTATTGAATATGCAAAATATAAACAATTGCTTCAGCTTCAAGAACGAAGAGACTTTTTTTATGGAGTAAGTGACAAAAGAATGAATTAAGCATAAAAATGAATAGAAGCAAATAAGCATTTCCAAGTTCCCGACCTTGGGCTCAAAGTCTCTTCTGAGATTTCAAAACAATTTTTCTAAGGCTTTGTAACTAAAAGTTACAAATTGTATCTTTTGTAGCATTTATACAAGTAAATATTTAAATAGGAATCTTCCAACACAAACAAACACATAGCAATCTTATATCAAAAGAAAGGGTAGAAATTTTATTCAGAGTTTAAACTATAGAAGATGAACTAACATACCCAGCAGAATGAAGAGAAGCACATTCCTACATAAAGCCAGGGTAAAACCACCCCAGAGATGTCGCACTCTTCAAAGCGTAATATAGAACCAGGCAGACATGGGAGGTTATTCAGATTCCAGCCTGATGTCACATATTGATCTATTTCAGTGCCAGATGATAATGATGACCCCTTAGGAAATCCACTCCTGAAGGTTCCAGTTTCCAAATCAGCTCCATAGTATACCTATGTCAACATACAAATTGGAATACAGTTTGTGAGTTATGATAATAATTTCAGAAGAATATCAATCTTATGATATCACGTTTCCATACCTCCACTTCATCTTCTGGCTTCTCAACAATCCGCCAGTACTCACCTTCAATATCTTCAACTGATGGCAACGTTCTTTTGTCCTTTTCATTCTTGATAACACTTCCATCTCTTGTGTCGTTAATTTTGAAATAAGATTCTTTAAATTCATCAGAAAATTTCTGAAAATCCTCCAGTGTAAAGTCTGATCCTGATTGGAAACCAAACTTCTCCTCGGAATCAGAAGCATTTAATTCTGAAACTTCAGTATGATCACGTCTCCTTGGCCTAGAACTAAATTGTCTCCTACGTTTTCTCTTTCGATGTCTTTTCTTTCTCATTGGTTCCCTATTTTGAAGTAAGTCAACTTTCTGGATTCGCGTAGAAACTTTAGCACATTTCCATGCATTCTTATCTTTAAGGAGGCAACGTGGACTCCACGATGGAGGAGGTACTATTCTACATATACCATATGCCTCAACCATGGGCCGTATGCTTTCTATGTAACCAATTGTATCTTGAAATTCCTAAACAAGAAATGTATGTCGAGAAACTTAAACATCGCTAGAAAACCAGTAGAGCTCGATTTCCATATCAGATAAAAAGGAATACCTCAACAGTTGGATGAAAGATAGGAGCTTCCTCTACAATGGGCCTGCAAGAATCAAAAGGATTCCATTTTGCTGATACCTGTTCCAAGAAAAGAAAGGGGTAAAAACTAAAAATTAATACAAGATGCCATAACAGGCAAAAGAAATGTTAAATAACCAGGCATGAATAAATTAATATATCAATTAGTGGCTGAAAAAATAATACAAATATATATGAAGGCATAGGCAGGAAATCCAATCATCAAGATATCCCAAATAAATACTGATTTACTGCTGGCAACATTATCTATGATCCAAAAAGCTCTTCTCACCTTTTGTCTTCGCAGACTTCCTGGAATCTCGTGGACGTTACTTTTCTGAACATTTCTGGGAGGATGATCCTGCAAGAAAATTGCAGTAGACATTTGTTCATATCACAAGATAATTTTTTCCCTCACAGTTAATCATCACTAGTGCGTTTGTGTGTGCACGCACACAATAAAGCAGAACAACTTGAATAAAAAACTCGTACAAGAATCATATAATGCATATCACCGTTCCTCTATTCAGTCCATAGATGTTAGGCAAGTGATCTTATTCATCACAGGCAACCAAGAACAAGAGAAATAGTGTTATGTTCTCTTGGATTCTTAATGTGTAATGTTTATGTAAGAATTATTCTTCCATATGCATCTGTAAAGTACTTGCACGTACAATAACATCTCTAGGTTCTTATGAAACAATGAGAAATGAAAATTATACTTCATAAGAACACAAGGCGTCCATGAACTCAAAGGGCTTTCTTAACTTTATGGTTAGTACTCTTAAGTATGAATACAGCTGTTCGATTACTAATTATTGCTGAAAATATATGATGATTTGCCGCCAATTTATGGAGGATTTTTGCTTTTAATTTTGCAGGTGTAAAGATGCTAGAAACATAGATTTTCCTAGCTAAATACTCGTGCGATAAGAAATGAAAATGTTACAGAAATAAAGCTTCATACCTTCAATATCATTATTATTCAATTTTGACAGGTAGAGTATATGAGCTGTTCAACTTCTTGCTGATTGAAGAATCTTTGAAAAGCCGTTGTGTAATACGTTGGTCCTGTTGTCAGGTTGAATTGAATTGAATGAATGAATCTGGCACAAGAAAAGGTTAATATTAATACAAAATAACAGATAAGTAAAGACACGATTCATCTGCAGTGAATGGGAGTATTTCTCTTACTTTAGTCACTTAATAAATCTGGATGCTGTTAATAATTACAATATTTAAGATCGCAAAGGCTTCAAACATGAAATAATATGGAAAAGTCATGGTTATGATCTTTCTCTTGCAGTGATACACTCGAAGTTTATTTGGCGTGTTTCTACCTAAACTATCTCTAATTATAAAAAATTCAAAGTCATCTACCAAACTCTCTAGAAGTATGGGCTAATAAGCAGAACTTGCGCATAACCAGATAACTCTTTTTGCTCATGGCTCATAAAGAAGAAACAAAATAATTACTAGTATAACATGATTTGCTACCATGAAGCATTGAATCCTGCAAGCCTAGGGGCGGACTCATTAAGGGTCCAGTGGGGGCAATTTCATTTTTGACATTGAAAAAGAAAACTCACATAATTTTATCCCATAATTTTTAACCTAACCCCAAAAACTCTAATTTTATTTATTTATTTTTTACGTAGTTCTATCTCACCCCCGTTGAACCATAATTGTAATGACCCAAGTCTCTATACCCAAGTCATTAACTTATGTATTGTCAGCTTTGTGAGGGCCTATACTCACTTACCTCCTCACGGCTTTCTAGTCCAATTGGTATCATGATTCAAAACTTATATCACACTCTAAATCAACAAAGATCATAAAACCTATATCACAATCTAAATCAACAAAGATCATAAACATGCTGTAAAAAATATGAACAATACATCATTAGAGATGAGCAACACTTGCAAAACAATAGAGGAATTTGTCAAAATACGGAGAACTATAAAGGATGATTTTAGGGGTGGAAATGAATGAGATCTGCACATACAATCAAAGAAACATAGTATTTGATTCAAAACATGAAATTGCTCTTCGGAAAAACCCTAGGAATAATAGAGAACGAAGCATGAAGGGCATAATAAAGCTAACCACTTTGATCTTTAAAAATCGGTACCAAGTAAATTTGTTCTATGGCCTGTAATGAATTATGGAATCTACATTGTTGTAGCTGCTTGAGCGAATGAAAAGGGATCCTATCAAATCGTTCCGACCAATGATACATGATCAAACAATACAACACAAATCAATATTAGACTTTAGAACTTTTAAACAATTTTTGAAAACTAAATAAAACCCACGTAGTAACTGCAAAACTTCAACCAAATATGACCTTACAAAGAACCAGATTCAAATAATCAGTTCCAATTTTCTCATTCAATGCTTCAAGAAAACATAGTGCAACAAAAAATTAAAAACCAATTAATCCCATCAGCAAAAAACAGATAATATTAATCCATTAAAGCATGTTAATCAAAACCTTTTCGAAAATAAAGGCTGTTATCAAACAAATCACGGTAGTTAGTCACAGATTAATACCATTAATCATAGGGTAAAAAACAAGAACATGAAAACTAGGACCTGGTAAAAAGAGAAAAATGAAAACCTTAAAAAAAATAAAAATAAAAATAATAATAATAATAATAATAATAATAATAATAATAATAATAATAATAATAAATATATATATATGACATAAACACATAAACTCAACAGATTTTCTTTTTTCGTTCATTTATATTTAATAATATGATATTGACAAGTTTTCCATGCTGAAAAGCCAAAAGAGGGGATTGATTGATTACCTGAATGAGTGAGGGTTGAAGAATTCCACGTTGGTGTCACTGTTTCTTTTATTCTCAGAACATTGTTTTCCACAAATTCATTAAAATAAATTTTTTTTCTTATTTTGGTAAAAAATTACTCATTTTTAGAAAATACTAATAATAATTAATATTCCTTAACTGTGTAAGATTAGGAGTCTCCTAAAACGAGGAAGTTGGATCAGAGAGGGAGAGAATAAAGAAGGGGTGGCCTTGTTTGTTTCTGTTTTGTGAATGTATTCTTTCTGTAGGCGCAAACTGGTTTTTTACGGAAAATCAGAAAAATGAAGCAAAACCAATGGGAATCTAACGAAATAGACGGTTCTATGGATCCTTAATTATTCCGAAATAGGAGTCCCTGCATGTCCCATGCTCTATATTTTGGTTTCTTGATTGGCAAATCAAAGTACAAATAATTTTCAAGATTCTGTAATTAAAATATTTAAGAATTGAAAGGTTTTTTAATGTCAATAAATTCTATTTAAGGTTCTTAATTTTTTGTTAAAAAAATGTTTTAATTTCCTCTGATAAAATTCAATCATGCATATGAAAAGAAAGCTTGACATAATGCCATACGGCATTTTATCATTAGATTGCTTTAAACACAATCAGTTTTCCCACCCAATTACTACTTGTCACGGCGTCTTCCGTCGCAGCATTTGACTAGATTTTTCTGGCAAAGTAGCATTATTCGATAAAATTTGACAAAATGAGAAAGATAGTAAATAAGGGGATATTTGATGGATATTATGGAGGGAAAATGTATTTTAAATAGTGATACGATGGGAAATATGTGGTTAAAAAGTAAAGAAAATTATTAATATGATGTAAAATATAATTTTATTGAAAAAATGTGTGATTGGAAATTAATTTTGAAAGAATGTAATTTGAAACAATTTGTGTAAAACAGGGGCTAAATATAAAAAGTTAAAATAAATTTGTTTAATAAAGTTAAAAAAATAAATGAGAGAGAGAGAGAGAGAGAGAGAGAGAGACTGCTTTGTTATATTATTTTCAACCATGTAAATCCACAATTTCTTTTGAACTATTAGGAAGTGATATTTGTTGGAGAAACTAATGCACAACATATTTTGCAAAATAATAACAAAATTATATATAAATAATTAAATAGCAAACTAAACAAATAAATAAAGTTTGGAAAATATGGCATTTGGATATTCACATAGAATTAAGAGTGAAAACAGTTCGATTTGAACGACTTGTGCCATGTTTTCATTCAAACCATTTTACATGATTTGAAATTTTTTTTCAAATTAGACCAAATCATTTTATTTTTCTAATCAAACCGTTATTTGCCATTTAATTTGATTTAAATCCCAGTTTACCTATCGACATTATAATAATTTATTTAAAACAAGTTAATATGTAAGTTTAAACGAAAACTAATAATATTAAATTTTAAATTACATTCATATTTGTCTGGAATTCGAAATATAAACAACAAGACAAATATTTTCAAGTCTTTAAATGTTAAATTACATTCATATTTGACGTAGGCACACAAACAGTCATTTTTCTATTCGAACTACAACTCACAAGTATATAATAAATTAAAAAACAATAAACGCTTCAACCAATAGAGACAAAAAAGTAATGAATCTAAGCAAGAGTAAAGAAAATAATGAACACCTAATGGAAAAAAAATTAATGAACACTTAATGAATATTGTACAAATAATAAAATTTTAATGAACAATGAAAGATATAATAAACACTTAATGACGAAAAAAAGAAAGAACAATGGAGAAAACGGCTTGGATGAGAATCTAAGACGAACTGAGAGAAAAGAAAGAAATATGCGACTTAGGCAAATTAGCAGACTATCAAGCAAAATGCGACAACGATTAGCGTCGAAGATTGGAAATCAAGCATACAATGTTCGAGAAATAAAAGTTTAGGCTAAGGCTTCTAAAACTTTGGGCATTGTTAGATGTAGTAGTTTTGTTGAATTATGATTTGGATTGTCGAAAATATATATATATATTTTTTGTTCATTTCATAAGATTTGGAGGTAATTTTAGTTTAGTTTAGATATCAAGTCAGGACATGTGCGGTGGATTTGTAAAACCATGGGTCAGTAATGATGAACTTAATTTACTTTATATAATTATTTCAATGGGCTAGGTGTAATTCATATTGTTAAATTGGTTTTTTTTTTTTCTAAAAAGTGAAACTTTTGTCTCGAGTAATTCTAAAATATTTGTCATGTTGAGAATCTAGGTTTGGTTTTGGCATTAATGTACTTCTAAGATTGTTGAGGCTTGAGCTTGTGTTACGAATGAAGAAGCTCTAGCTCAACTTCTGGAAAGCAGGTCAGCTTGCCCATATGCCACAATCATCCTTGCAAACATAATCATTGTTCTTTGTGACCCCCACATGACTTCATCACCGCACAAGCAACTAACCCAATATTGATAAGTGGTGTGTAATAATAGTTGTACCCCAATTTCAACCAATAGCCAGCTAGTAATGATTACCCACCATCTCGGCATCATCATGACTATTCTAGCCGACCTCAACAACCAATCAAGATTATCCAAAGCTTGATAATGGCACTCATTTCAAGAACATCATTGTAGCTGATGGGATGTAGAAAGGCCAAGTTGCTGGACGAAAGATTATAAATACTAATATAATGGTCCCCCCAAAAGACGGAACTCAATGTACTATCTTTTAACCACTTCAAAACTACTCAATAAATACAAAAAACTCTTCTCTTTTATTATTCCAGAATTTTACTTCTTGCAAATTATCAACTAAGTTGTCAAAAAACAATCTAATCAGTTTTTGACGTCAACAAAGATAATAATCACTTTTTGTTTTTATAAATAAAGAATCAAATGCAGGAATAATCGATTAAGTATACAGTAAATTTTTGTTTCAACATTGTTGTATGTTTCAAAGTTAACATTTTAATGTTTGGTAAACAAAGCTAATTTATCACTATGTTGTATAAGATGACTAAAATGGATATTAATTAAAATGATGTCCCATTTGCAATAATACTAATGAGACGCACTTGCAATGCACATGCTGTAGTGTATTTGGGTATGTAGTAGCGTAGAGTGCTGTTGGTTATTTTCAAGACATCACTAATCGAATCTTATTCTGTAATATTGATAATTGAAAAAGGAAAGACAAGTTTTTATGTAACAATCTAATCAATTTTATTGGAATTTTCTTTTCAGCAACTTCAAAAAGATAGAGCTATGATGGAGGAATCAATATGAAAAAGATTATGTTAATTTTATTCGGTCTCTATTACTCTTTCTTTTAAATTTTATAGTAAGTACGCTACCTATGTTTGAATTGTTATTATGTTATAAATTTCAAAATATTTATTATGGGTCTCATATATTACAATATGATTATGATTATGTTAAGGAGATCAGAGTTTAGTAACGCTACACATAAGAATTCTTACCAACTATGTTAAGTAAAATTCTTATGTCTCCATTATGTTAATTATGATTATTATGCAGTCATACGCGATAATTATTCATGACGTACTTATGGGAATTTTGTAAATCTCACTCAATGATATTTCTTCTTTTCAGGCAATTGATGGTTCGAGGCCGTAAATGTGGAGATGGCAACGAGTTAGGATTAATAAATTATATTGTGTTTGAAACACAACTTTTAAGTTTCAATTTTTTAGACATTATTTAGGCTATGTTTTACGTCAATGCATTATTCTTTAATATTAAGATTTTGCAATTAATTATTGAAGTTAAAATCGCTTTTTATTTACTTAATGAGTAAAACGGTTTCTTGTTACGTTTTAAGTCCATATGCAAAAAAAAAAAAATCATTTAGTGATACTCGAATAGTCAAGAATTTGGGTCGTCACAGTTGGTATCAGAGCCAAGAGTTTTTTTTTAAATCGGTTATGTATACTTAGCATATATTTTCAAAATTTTGAACTTAATGAATTTTTTGTTATAAAAATTTATTTGAGTTACTGTTAATCTAAATAGCTTAATACTATATAAAAGCTTTAGTCCAAGAATCAGTTTGGGTCCAATATTTATGATGAGTTTTTTTGACATTAAAATGAGAATTAAGTCGTTCTAAATCACTAGCCACTGTGCTATCCTCCATGGCTCGACTTCTTGAACCAGGTACGTATGCACTTTAAGTATTCACGTCATCTCACTTATGAAAGTACGCCTATTACGAGAAATAGCAATTGTGAATATCATGACAAAATATGAATACTATTTACGATTTTATTTAGGCTTGTTATGCATAAAAGTCAAATAATAATAATAAAATTCTAAATGTTATAAGTGTTTACTCTTATACATATGATATTATTGATAGAAGATCTCAATTTTATATTTTATACTAATTTAGAAACCATGAGATATATAGATGATAACTATGTGATTTTAAATGCATGTTAAGTTTAGTGGGAATGACTCAACTAGAGATTGAGTTTGCAATAATGTAGAATCACATATTACACGAATAAGATTAATAATGAATCCAAGTACAATAATTCATCGATTTATCACTACCGTTGTAAAAATAAGGAAAAACTGTGGATGGTTATTAATATGTTCTTTTAAAGTTCCAACTTCTAGTACAATAATTTATTCCTTTATCACTACCTTCGTATAAAACAAAAGAAAAATTGTGGATAATTATTGATACTTTCTATTCAATTTTCAATAATTAGTACTTCCCCTAAAAAAGAATTTTTTTAAAAAAATTCTTTTGGAGAGAAGAGTAATTACGTTATTTTCTTTCCGATAAATGGTGAGTGTATAAGGTCAAACCAGTCGAATTGAGAGGTGCAATCATTTTACTTTGTTGCATATGAATTACAAGAGAAACCCGGACCACAATTTGATACAACACTTAGATGTCATGAATAAGATTTACCGATGAGCAAAAGCGAATGGATATCAATTTCATAAGGATGAGATCGTGTATCACCTTGACCGAACCCTTGCTCCAAAGAGACCTTTTACTACGGACCTCTTTTGATCTATTACTCCGATGCATGAGGGAAAGGTGGAGGGTGAATCGTGAAGACGTTAGGTACACTAGTGGGATGTCAGGCTTTTAACCCAATCCGGGGAATGCCATAACAATACCCAAAGTTGATTACAAGGGAAATTATGTTGAAGATGACTCAAGTGAAGAATACAACCCTGCATCGTATTTCGCGATTGACCCGAAACAAAAAATCGAGAAAAAACAGGAAGAGAATCAAGGGGAGGGTACTGGGAAGAATTATTAGATGATGCATAGTTTACTTTACTTTACGTTTAAATTTATGTTCTTCAATTTTCAATCACATGTTGTTTGGACACTAGGTATGCCTCATGATCCGTTATTTATGTGAACTTATGAATGTTTATGAATAAATCATGTCATTCATTTATGTTTCATTTCCTCAATTTGACTTAATTCTAAATAGTTACTATCATTTAATTAAGGCTATGGCACCCCAAGTAGAAGGACTAACAATAGTAATAACCAAACCCAAGAGTCCACACAACCTTTTCAGCTTAATACGATTGATCCACAATTCCCCAGCAGTTTCTCGCTGTGATACAAACTTTTGCGCAAGCTACGGTGCCACCACCACCTCCTCTACAGCCAACACCGCCATTTTTTTGCCGCCTCAACCAAAACAACAGCATAAACCTGCCCCCGACACTATGACCACTATTGTTGTGGTTGAGCAATTCCGGAAACAACATCCCCCTATCTTTCATGGCCATACGGACCCTTGGAAGTGGATGATTGGCTGGTGGGTGTGGAGAGAATTTTTGAACTCATTGATTGCCTGAAACCTAGAACCACTGCCAGATCAAGGGCTCATCGTAATTTTTGGATGTGAGATGAATTTAATGAGGCTTTTCTCAAAAAGTACTACCCCATGAATATCCAAAATTGGAAGGAGTTCGAGTTTCTCACTTTGACTCGTGGCTCAATGATGATGACCGAGTATGAACAGAAGTTTGAAGAGTGGCTCATTATGCTCCAGAGTTTGTGGATGAGGAGAAGAAGGTGAGACATTTTGAGCAGGGTTTGAGGGATGATTTGAAATGGACTGACATAGTGCTTCAGTTTGAAAACAATTATGAAGTGTTGGCAATGGTACGATTGGAAGATTTCAAGAATTGCACTAGTGGGGAGAAAATACAGCATAATAGATAGTCAGAGAAGCGAAAGTGGGTGGATAACAAGGGTAAATGGAAATAAGATCATGCTAAGAAAAGAAGAGGAAATTCAACACAAAATGACAACAAGAGTTTCCCACGTTGTGGTAAAATGCTAGAAGCATCACTAGGGAGCTTGTCTTTTGGGGACGAATTCATGTTCCAGTTGGAGAACAAGGACATATGGTTCAGTATTGCCCTAAGTACGTGAACATCCAGCAGAGGTCACAGGAAAACAACCAGCAAAGGCCATAAAAGAATAATCAGAAAAGACTACATGCAAGCAATCAATAGAGACCACAAGAGAATAACCAACATAAACAAGGCCATGCACCAGGTGGATAATATACACTGGCAGTGTAGGATGAGGATCAAAATCGAAAAGTCTTAGCAGGTAAAGTCCTCATATTGGACTTACTAGCCTATGTATTGATAGATTTTGGTGCAACTCACTCTTTTATAGCCCTTAAGTTTGTATGTAAATTGGTTGTAATGGTTGAATATGCACAATTCCCTTTAGTAGCGATGATGCCCACTGAGGATATAGTGAATACTAACCACATAGTTAGAACGACAAGAGTAGAAATTGATGGTAGATCATTGTAGACGAAATTATATGTAATAGATATGGATGAATTCGATGTGATTTTTGAAATGGACTGGCAAGGGTATGTGAGGGAGAGTATGAGTCCACGTGCTGTGCCAATGATACTTGTGTCAAAGAAAGATGGAACCTGAGAGATGTGTGTCGACTGCAGTGCCATCAACAATATAACGACAAAGTATCGTTATCATATTCCTAGGTTAGATGATATGTTAGATAAATTACATGGATCATAAATATTTAGTATAATTGAACTTAAAAGTGGTTATCATCAGATTAGGATGAGGGAAGGAAATGAATGAAAAATTACTTTTAAAACTAAATATGGGTTGTATGAGTGGTTAGTCATGCCATTTGTACTTCTAATGTACCTAACACATTTATGAGATTAATTAATCATGTTTTACGTGGATTCATAGGTAAATTCGTAATAGTTTACTTTGATAACATTTTGGTATATAGTAAGGATCTAAATGAATATATAGGGTATTCGAGATGTGTGCTTGTAGTTATAAGACAAGAACAACTTTATGCTAACTTCAAAAAGTGCACATTTTGCATGAAAAAAAGTTGTTTTTCTTGATTATGTCGTTAGTGCGAAGGATATTGAAGTGGATGAGGAGAAAATCATAGCTATTAAGGAGTTACCAATACCTTAAAACATAACCGATGTAAGAAGCTTTCATGAGTTAGCTAGTTTTTATAGGCGTTTTGTTAAATATTTCAGCACACTTGCTACACCACTCATGAAGATTATAAAGAAAAGTGTAGGATTTCATTGGGGCATTGACCCAAAGCATGCTTTATCAAGAAGGTACGTGCTTCTAACTTCTTTAGATGTCAAAATGTTAGGATTTGAATTTGTTATTTATCTAAATTTCTCTAATATATACTAATCATGTGATGAAGGTGATATGAATAGATTCGTTAGACATGATGGGTATTTATTTCGAGAAAATAAGTTATGTATTCTTAAATGTTCAATGAGAGAATTATTAGTACGTGAAGCACATAGTGGAGGTTTAATGGGTCATTTTGGAGTTAAGAAGACCTTACAGATGTGAGATAAACATTTTTATTGGCATAAGATGAAAGTTGATATTAATCGGATTTGTAATAGATGCATCACTTGCAAAAAGTCTAAATCTAAGGTTCTACCTCAGGATTTATATACGTCATTACCCGTTCCTAATTAATTTTGGGTTGATGTGTCTATGAATTTTGTGTTGGGTTTACCTAGGACTAAAAAATGAAGAGATTCTATATTTGTGGTGGTAGATAGATTTAGTAAGATGACACATTTAATTCTATGATGCCACCAATATTGCGTATTTATTCTTTAAGGAAGCAGTGCTCTTAGATGAGATTCCTAGAAGTATTGTATCGGATAAAGATGTAAAATTTCTTAGTCACATTTGGAGGATTTTGTGAACCAAGCTATTATTTTCTACTACTTGTCACATACAAACGATTGGACAAACTGAGGTAGTTAATAGGATTATGACACAATTAGTACGCACCATAGTTAATAAACTTAAAGAGTTGGGAATGGTGTTTGTTAGGTATTTAATGTAATTGGCAAGTGTGTAAACAAAATATACTTAAATTGATATATTGTAAAAAGTCAAGGAGTAATGTGCAAATAGTAGAAAGTTATGTTATATTAGGTCTAGAGTTTGAGAATGGAAAAGAAGGAAAAATCGAGCGTCCGAAACAGCAACACTATCGCTAGCCTGTCACCTCAACTTCGCTCGAGCGACAACCTATCGCTTGATTGTCGCTCAACCCTCGCTCGAGCGATTGTGCTATCCAGGAATTTTTTTAATTGTTTTTTAAAGGCTTTTTGTCCAGTCCATTCATTTCTTAACCTAACCTATAAATACCAAACGCCACATAACGGTTTTTCTAAAGTTGAACATTGAGAATTCATTCAGTCTTCATATCATCTTCACAAATTAGATTTCAACATTCATTCTTCAATTGATTCTTGGCGGTGAGAAAAAAATATCAATTTCATAATCTAAATACCAAACTGCTGCTTCCTCCATATCTGTCAGAGTTCTGAAGATCAAGGGAATGTGATTGGAGTTCCAGTCGTTGAAGAACGTGGTGTTCTTCTTGCATCCATAGAAAATAGACGATTTCACAAAGCTAAGAGTTGTCGCAGGAGAGCACAATCCAGGAGAGCTTTGGAAACTGCAGCTGAGAGTTAGTGCAGAAGCATAGAATCCAGGAGAGTTGTTGAAATTACAGTCAGAACATCAGATAGTACGTGTTGTCGTCTAGTCTGGTAGACTGTAAGTTATAAATCGTTTATAGTGGATTGTTGACTGACAAAGTGCCTGAAATTTTTACCCAATTGGATTTTTCCGTGATCAATTCTGTATTATTTATTGCTTTCATAATTGCGGTAATTCAATATAGGAAAATATGAATTGACCATGGCCAAAGTTATCGACCATAACGAACGGTAATTAAGTTCATATGTTCTTACTAACACAACGGTGTACATGGCCAAAGTTATTGACCATAACGAACGGTAATTGTCAAAAGGGTCGTGTCGAAAGTTAACGTACTGCTCCTAATGGCAACTGGCCAGTTTGATGATGCATCAGTTACTGCCTTTAGCACCAGCAAAGTGTCGAACTGAAAGGCTTTCCACAATCTCCTACCTCTGTCTTGAAGCAGGACCTTGCAACTCTTTTTTCTGCAGCTGAAGATAATCAAACGAGACTCGTGAGTATGTTCTAACACATCACTTCCAGGTGCTGCTAATTAGTTTTTTTTTCAGCTTTGTTATGTGCCATTCTTCTCGATTTAGAAAAACTTGGTTGCCATGGAAATAAAGGGGTGATAAACAAGCTTACTGAATTGCAGATTGAGAGAGAAAGATATGTGCAGAAGGAAAAGATACTTGAAGTGTAAAGAATCAAGGATATTAACAAACTCGGGAAGCCATTGATGGAAAAATCTGGTGATTTTAGCTATATATCTGAAGAGGACTTATTTCCGAGATACTCTCATTGCTTCTTCTGGGGGAAAGAAATTGTCATCACATCAAGGATAGTTGGCTCTTTCAAATGTACCCATATGCGTCTTAACCTCATTAATTGTACTAATATCAGTCAATGTCGACTTTCCTACGTACTATCTGGTTGTCAGGTCGGGATCTCGCGTAATAGTGCCCACTGAGAAAGGTATAAGATGATTTTGAATAAATCTTTAACATGGAATCTTTTGAAGGCCAAGATTTAAAAAAAAAACAAACAAACAAACAAAAAAGAACTGTGAATAAGTAAATCATTGTAATATTTTTAAAGTTTTAAGTTACTAGAACTTACTGGAAACCAAACTAGATTTGTTTGCATGAATTTTTCTTTTTATCAAATTCTAAACTTCACAGAAAATTAATTTCTATTCCTAAAGGTCATGCAAAATTCTTTGAAAAGATTCTTTTATCGAAAACTCAATATAATTTATTTCTCCTAGTAAGCAGATAAGCGAAGTTTTAGCAACACAACAACATGTAACTGTTGGAATGTGATGCCATTATTGACATTTGTTTTTCAATCAAATATGGGCTATGATGAAAGAACTGGGCTTGGCCCATTGCTGAATACTTACAGCCATTGCCCAATAACTCAATATTGATTCAGGCCCAAACACTCGAGCCCAAGGTGAAGCCACGTGTGTTGCTCTAGACCGTAGATTGATGGTTGGATCTATGGTGATGATATTTCATTTATATACCAGCTAAAAGGTCACATTTGTGGGATTCATTCATTCTGTTTGTTCGAAGCTTCTGGGTTTTCTGTGTCTTCATTCATCTCTGTATTCTCTCCTTTAGAATCTTTGTGAGTTGATTAAAACTTCTGGTGTTAATCACAAATCTTGGTGATTCTTCGACTGAGAGTTTTAAAGTCTTGGGTCAGCTATTTGATCTACGTCTATTGTAGTAGCGGCTGTGTGTTTTTCGCCTTAGGCTTTAGGCTTTTTGTGGCCATTCCAACGTTGTACAGACGGGTACAATGAAATATTTCTTAGCCCTATGATTTTTGATATACTACTTGGTGTGGTTGAATCTTGGTTTCTTTTTGGTGAATCTATTTTTCGCTTCCGTTGTGTTTGAGCTCTACAAGTGGGATCAGAGCGTTTGTGAGTCTGGAAGGAGTGTTCGATCATCTGATTGTCACTGGAACATTAATTTTCAGTTGGCATTTGTTTATCGATCTGAAATTGCTGAAACCCTAATTTTCGATTTGGCTACTAATCATTGTTTTCTGTTTATGTTCTTGTGAGGAACCTGGTTCTTGGTGAACAAATTTGGAGATTAGGGCTGCAAGCTAGGTGTTCTGCAGAATCTCTAGTTTTTCTTTTTGGTGTTTGTTCTTCGAACTAGCTTGGTGAAAATTTTCCTAACCCTTCTATTTTCTTGTTATTTGATCTTGATCATTGTTGTATTTCCCCCATGTTTTTCCCATGTTATCTTTTTTTCCTATTGTTTAGAATTGAGCCTTGACCTGGCGTCATAAACCTCATGGAATCCTGGTGAATTCTAACATCATAAATTGTTGGAATTCTAGTTATTAATCTGTTTAATATACTGTAGCATAATTCTTTGTGAATTGCTGTGATTGTTGGATAGTTTAATATCGCTGTTGATTATGTTTCTTCACTGTGGCTATTAAATTGTTTATGATCACTGTAAATTTTTTTCACTGTGTTATTAGTCTGCTGTTTGGGAATTGATATTTCACTTCTATTTTTGTATTGCACTGATGAGGCCTAGTGTAATATTCTATTGGTTTTTGAAATATCTATTTTTTGCTTTTATGTTAAACTGAGACCTCAAATCCTTTTCTTGTGTTGATTAAAAATTTCAAATGACAACTACAATGTTTGAACTTAAAGTTTTTAATGGAAAATGAGATTTTCCCATTCGGCAGCAAAAAATAAAAGAGGTCTTAGTTCATGAGAAAGTCTCTAAGGCTATAACTGGTGAATTTCCTACCACTATGACTGATGATTAAAAACTTGAATTTGATGAACTTGCTCTATTGATAAACTTGATAATGCTAAGGCTTTGTTGAACAAATTAGAAGAACAATTTATGTTTAAGAGTCTGCCTAATAAACTCTTCCTTTTAGAAATGTTCTTTAGCTTTAAGATTGATACGTCTAAAGACTTAGATGATAATGTTGATACTTTTAATAAATTAGTTCAAGATTATTACTAATGGTGGGGATAAAGTTTTCGAAGGATACAAAGTTTTTATCATTTTAAATGCTATACCTGATGTATATAAGNATTAGTTCAAGATTATTACTAATGGTGGGGATAAAGTTTTCGAAGGATACAAAGTTTTTATCATTTTAAATGCTATACCTGATGTATATAAGGATGTTAAGTCTGCTATTAAGTATGATAGAGATACTTTAACTCCTAAGATAATGATTAATTCTTTAAGAAGTAAAGAATTAGAGCTTAAGGTTGATAGGACTGGAAAGGATGGTGAGAGTTTATTTGTGAGAGGAAGACCTATGTCTAGACAAGTCAATGGTCAGAGTTATCAGGGGAATAATAATAATAATTCTAAGAAGAAGGGGAAAGGGAAAGGGAGATCTAGATCAAGAAAATAGAAGGGAAAGGGAAAGGGAAATGGAGTGGAAATAGGAAGTGCTATGGTTGTGGGAAAACATGACACTTCGTAAAAGATTGTTATAAGAAGAAGAATGAACAGAAAGAGATGAGAGAAATGTTGTTGAACCTCTAGATGAGAAGACTGTTGATGTGTATATGGTGATAGAACATATTTCTGATTTGAAAGTTGCAAATTATATAGATAATAGTGATCAGAATAGTGAATGGACTCTGTATTCAGGGTGTGCTTTCCATATGACCTCTAGAAGACGTTAGTTAGAAAACTTTAAAGATCTTAATACATCTCTACACCAATACCCGTTGTTAGTAGGTTGTAGTATTAAAGAAGTTGGTATTGTGACTTTGAATTTGATAATGTATATACATTTACTTTAGAAAGAGTAAGGTACGTTCCTGATTTGAATAGGAACTTGATTTCTATGGGTAATCTAGATGATATAGGCCTGCAAGTCCGGATTGGAAATTGTTTTTTTAAAGTAATTAAGGTTCCTTAGTTATTTTCAAAGGTACGAAAATGAATAATATATATGTCACTAGAGCAAGTATAGCTCAGAGTCACACTGCTGAATCCTCTAGTGCTGAGATTGATGCTACCCTGAAGTGGTATAATATGCCAGCACATGTGAGTGAGAAGGGCCTGCATATTTTAAATAGGAAAGGGACATTTGGTAAGGATGTGATTTCTAAGGTTCTTTTCTGTGAGTATTATACCTTAGAAAAACAACATATGCTTCATTTTAATACTGGACCACATAAGACTACATCTATCCTTGAGTATATTCATTTTAACTTGTGGGGCACATCATCTACTACCACTCAAGGTGGTAATAGATATTTTTTTATCACTTATTGATTTTTTTCAAGAAAGGTTTGGATTTATCTTTTGAAACATAAATCAGATACTTTTGAAAAGTTTAAAAATTGGAAGATTTTAAATCAAATGGATAAAAAGATCAAAGTTTTA
>CAIGRP010060533.1:0-13269 GCA_903798385.1 Fraxinus cuspidata | reverse complement strand
TTGACCATGCCTTTTAACAAAGAATCCCAAAAAACAAAAGCAAACAGTAGCAATTCCAATACCCCAAAACCCTTTTTCTCTTTGACCTTCAATTCAACCAATTTCGTATCATAATGCTTCTGCGAATACTTCTGGCTTCAGCAAGGTGGCAACACCAATAAATCCCATAAATCCATAAACACAACCACCACCTCCACCGTAAAACAGTAACTTTCACTTTCCAACAAGCTATTAAAAAATGTTTTAGTAATCAGAACCTGCCATTGCTGGCTGCAATCAAAATTGAAAATCTTAAAATTCCCCAAGCAAGATCGTCCACCTCAATTTCGTCTTTTAATGTAATTTCAATTTTTCAAGTTATAAATGGCGGTTTTAGCTGAAACTTGACAAAATTGTAGAGAAGAAATTGGACCCACCTCTTCTTCCCAAATCTCCCGGAGACAAGTCCCCTCCAATCGTTACCAACCAAAAAATGCATCCAACAAAGCATTCAGATAAGCAGCCCCTCTTTTCCAACTCCCAACACCAAGAACCACCATACGTTGTCGTATTGACCTACCAACCACTGCATACCCACCGTGTTCTCAGTAAATCTTGCCGCGTCGCCGTCACCGCCTAATATGCTTTGCCACTTTATTGACCTTTCTCGTCGCCGCCGCCGCCTACCTTCTCTAGCCCTCCGATCCCGACCTCTCTCTCACCTGCCTCCACTACACTCGTTCTCGATGGAGTTGAGATAATGAGCGACGTGATTCTGTTGCTGGAGGACTTGGCAAAGGGTGCGATTCCTTTGGATATCAAATGAATAATAGGGTTTCACTGGTCGGTTTGTGTGGCTTTAAACAATGAACCGACCGACCCACGATTATTTTAAATTTATTTTACCCGACCTAACCCGAGTTTATCCTTAAACCGACCCAACCCGACCCATTCGGGTTGTGGTTTTCAAGCCTAGTCCTAATTTTAGCGATGATTTAGTTTGATGGAAATTAACGATGAAATTGTCATTGCTATTTTCATTGATAAATTTCTACATTATTTTCTATGGAATTAATTTCATTCCTAATTTCCGATGAAAGTTTTCTACGAAAATAAATCCGACGGAAATTTGTATTAAATTTATATATTTTTTATTATTTATATTAATTAATTATCTTGCAAATTAAAAATATTAATATATAAATATTTCAAATGTGCACCAAGTAATTTGAAATTGCATGAAACTTGATTTTATTGCTTAATTTCATAGGTTTAAACTTATTAAAAAATGACAGCAGCGACTACTCATTCTTCAATAATTTAGTCACAAAAAATCAAACAATTGAAGCATCAAAATTTCCATCAACCTAATTTTGAACTGATTTTCCATCAAAATTTAACATAAGAGACCACCCAACAAATCACCAGCAAGAACAAATTTTACCATTTCTGATCTTGATGGCAATGTCCTGCGAATTTCTGAAAATGGAAAGGACTGGAGAAACCAACCAACTTTCATTTTGTTGTTGTACTCTTTTAGGTATTTCAGACGAAACATCAGATGGTAATCATGGCACTAGACAACATCACCATCCTTAATGCTCGCTCATTCGAAATATCAGCAAACATCTAGTTTACCTTCTTGTATGCTGCAAACTGAGACTGGAAGCTACAGGTGGTTGCGAGTCGGTCTTCTTGCAGAGGCCCAAGATAATGGAAAAGGGGCCATAATAAGTAGCCATTATAGTATTGGTCGACAATTTCTTGATCAAGAAACACTGGGATGCACCTCTGTAGTCAATGGATCAATTTATTGTTGAACATCAATTATGCTCTGATAGAAGTTAGTAAAAAAATTGAAATGCTTATGATCTGTCGGTATTTTATCACTGACATGAGATGAAAATTATACTGCAGAAGATGTGATTGTAACTTCATAATAAAAGAGCCTTCTGTATGGAACCAAGTACACAAACCTTTTCAGCCAGAGCTTTAATTAGTGATTGTTGACCGACTTCATTAGGAACATTTACACCAGCCCATCCGATCCAACTGGCTTCGAACTCATTGATACCTCTAAGAGGATAGTGAGTTTCACAATTTTATTTAAGTCCAAATTATAAGGTAATGATAGAAAGAGCACTAGAAAATTATGATGAAATAACTGACATAATTTGCCAAGGCATTTTGGCTGACTACCAAATGTAAAATGTCACATCCAAGTACCTACCCAGAAGTGAACTAACCAGGTCTCCTACACTATTTCCAGAACCCATAAGTCTTCACCCCTCCTAACTACAGATACAGGCAGCCCAACACCTATAGATGTTGTTCGGGGAGTTGGTCATCTGGTCTCTTGAAGCCATCCTTCAGGTGTTTTGATATAGCAATACATTCAAAGAAATCATCTTCTCGAACTCCCTTATCACCACCAGACGAATAAAACTCATTTCCATTTCCAAAGTATCTACCTCTCCATTGTTGTCACCTAACTCTTTGTTAGAATAAAATTATCAAGAAGACTTTCTTGTTAGAATTTTGTAAATACCAAACTTTATAAAACTTCATTAATTACCAAAATTCCATATCAAATCGCCAAAAAAATTAATTAATGCGGAATCTACCTTGGGTTGAGAATTTACTTAATCATGCACATCAAAAAATAAAACAGATTTCAATTCTCACCGATGATTTGCTTTGTGTTTAGATAGAAATTGTGATAAAAATTATATCTTTGTTGAATTCTGCAAACTCATTTGTTAATCTTTGAACACGAATGATCACGATATGTAATCTATAACTATTCAATTATTCAGCCTCCAATAAAATTCACACCGGGAACAAGATTGAGAACTAGGATTTTCTTTTCTTGTGCTAACAAGAATATAATTGTGTTGTGTTATAAATTTTCAAACTCTAACAGCCTATTAATAAAAGTCTAAGCGTCCTTAACCCGTCTTTCTAATTTAACTCGGTCCAATTTTTAATTAATCAAATTAATTAAATTTGGTCCATGAATCAATTAATCCAATTAATTGATTATTAACAAGCAAACCAATTAATTAATTGTTCAGCACTTATTAATTAATTAATTGGTGAATCTGATTATCCACTGACTGTCCTTATATAAGGCACTGTGATGGCTTCAAGTCGAAGGGCCAATCTTATCGCCGAACGTTAGAGGTTAACCACTGACATTCGATAGTTATCCATGTGGAATCTCCCTAGTGGGTCTCCAATGTTTTGTTTTATAACAAAATATCTACATATTCATTTAAGTGTCACCACATTTTAATCTGTGATTAGATACTTACTTCACAAGTAAGAAATTGCACATGTGATGGTCTATCTGTAATAACGATATCCGTATCTCGACGTACTTACGATCACAGATGATTTAAGATTCAGGTATATGTAATTTGTATTTACAATCACAACTCCTTATAATTAACATTATCAAAACTTGAATATACGGACTCTATTGTTTAATTTATTAGAATATTAATTTAATTAAAAAATAGATCTGTCATAAATGAAATACATTAATTATATATTAAAAGTGTTTATGTCCAAAGTTGATTGAACCCAGGGCATAACACTTACAAACTCCCACTTGCACTAGATCCAACCAGTTATATATCTAATATCATAAGAGTCTATATGACAATCATGTTTATGCCGTGATAACTCTTTGTCAATGGATATGCAATTTATTAACTTGTGGAAATTTATTATTTCTTTACACCATTTCATTGCATTATCTTTCCAATGAGATGATACCGCCTTAACACATGTTTGGATAAATGATGAGACCTTAGTTTTTTCGCTTGCATGATGGCTCCATTGTTATCACAATTTAGAAGTATGTGATAAAAAAATGTTAGGAACTACTCAAAGTTCATTAATGAACTTCCGATCCAGATCACAACCTTTTTTGTTCTAAAGCAATGATGTATAAGGTTTCTGGTATTGAATCAATGATTATTTCCTGTTTGAAACCTTTTCAATACATCGTTTAAGAGTAAACCAATATCCTAATTGAAATTTGCTATCATTCTAGTTTGAATAGAAGTTCGCATGAATATATCCATCAACTCCCAGTTCATTTATGTAGATTGGAAAGAGTTAAGAAATCTTCTAGATCTATCTCTATAGATCAAGTTGTTTTTCCCATTTCTTTCATGAAAATATTATTTGATAACCACAATTTCAAAGATTGAAACATAGGGATGTCGTTTCCTATTAATATGTATCTATATACAATATCAGAAATATGACAACGCTCCCCACCATGTTCTTGTAAACATACGGATCGTCTTCGTTTTTTATAAAATCTATCCTTTTGATCTTCTCATCAAATCGAAGACTCTAGATCTAAGAGACTTGTTTCAATTCATATATGGATTAATTAAGCTTTCTACCTTTTATATATATATATTAAGATTCAAAACTTTCGAGTTGTATCATGTATACTTTCTTTTGCAAATTCCTGTTAAGGAATGCAGTTTTGACATATATTTGTCATAACCTATATTCATGGTATGCAGTTGTTGCAAGTAAAATTCATATGGATTTTTGCATAGCTACATGCTAAATGGTTTCATCAAAGTTAACTCCTTATCTTTGCTTATAATCGTTGGCTACAACCTTGCTATGTATGTATGAATGTTTCCATCCCATTAGGCTGGTCGATCAGGGTCTAAATCTTGTTTATGTGTATCAAGTTCATCTTGAATTTCATGGCCTCTTGCCAACTATTTAAGTCAACATTTGACTTTGTTTCTACGTAACTAGTAGTTTCATCATCCTCGATTAATAATCATGAATTCATACCTTCTAGGAGGTCGAGTAATTCTATAAGATTTACACAGAGTTGGTATTTCCTCAGGAGTCTCCACTTCTTCATCAAGAATTTGTCTCTTAGCAAGTGTGGAATCAGACTCATGTTCATATACTTGGTCAACTATATTTGTGAACTCTTGAATTCTATCAAGTTCTATTTTGCTCCTACTGTCATCTCATAGTATGAATTGTTTATCTAGGAAGACGGTATGTCTTGAGATGAAGACTTTCTTCTCAATAGAATTATAGAATTGATATCAAATTATCTCTTTTTGATATGTATTTATCGAAATTAGATAAGTTGGGTCTTGTGCCTTTCCATAACTCGTATAAAAATTTGTCGACTGATTTAGGTGGGACACAATTTAATGTATAGCACGTTGCAATCAGTGCATGACCCCAAAACAATTTTGGGAGATTTCCCTCGTTATTAATAGCATTATATCTAATAGTGTACGATTTTTCCTTTCAAATACACTGTTATGTTACGATGTATGTGAGGGGAGTCCACTGCGAGAGAATTTTATTCTCTTTTAGATAATCTATTTTTTAAAGATATCTCTACCTTGACTAGATCTTATTGTGAGAATATCTTTACCTAATTTTTTCTCTACATCTAACTTGATCCCTTGAACCTTTCAAGACTTTCATGTTTGAATTCATCAAGTATAGACATTCTTTTGTGAAATATTCATTAGTAAATGTGATGAAATAATATAATCCTCATCTAGCACTAATTAACAAGGGTCCACATACATCACTATATATTAGCCCTAGTAATTATGCAACCATTTCTTCTTTCAACTAAAAGGAAATTTGGTCATTGTACCTAACAGACATGATTCGTATTTGTTAAATAATTCAAAATCAGTTGACTTCAAATATACATTTCCATATAATTTTAGAAATTCATTCGTGTGACCACGTTTGTAATGCCAGATATACGTAATATTTAGGTTATCAATTTTACGCTTTCTAATTTCTATATTCATTATAGAATACTTAGTATTTAAAATATAAATGTCATTTTGTACTTTACTATAACCATTAAGATCTTATTAATATAAAAATGAACAAAAATTATCTTTGACATTAAAATAATTCATGTTCAAGCGTAAAATTTAACCAATGTTCTTGGTAATGATGTGAATAGAATAACATTTCTCTAATTCAACACTAAGCATAAAGGCAATGGCAAGAAGTATGCTCCTACATGCAATGAATCAACCTTTGCTCTTGTTAACGTGCAAGTCAACTTATCCCTTTTTGCAGTGGTCTACTTCTATTTACTTTTTGCATATTTATACAAATATGGAATCTATTTATGGTATCTGGTATCTACATAAGAAACTAATGGAGTAAATATAAGCTTTGGAGTTTCTCTTCTTATGACCTATCATTCCAAAATGATAACAACGTTAATTAGATTTGGTATTGTCTTTCTTCGCTTTGACTGTCTTAGCCATATTGGATGCTTTCCCAAAGCCTCATTTCCTCTTAATGCTCTTTAGAGGAATCAATGACTAAGACTTGCCCACTACATACTTTGATGTTGGGCTTAACAGTCTTAAGCATGTTCAACAACTCACGATGTGTGCACTTGAGTTTATTCATATCAAAATTCAGAATTAGGTATAAATAACTCTTTGATATAGATTGTAGAGCCAAGTCTATATTTTTTATGGCCAATGACTAAACTCTATTGAGACAACTTCTCAATGCAGTCAACATCTTCAATAAATGAGCACTGACTGAAGATCATTCTGCCAATATGCACTGGTATAGTTGTTAGGATATCTCATATCTTTCCATACGTGATTGTTCATTCAACTCCTTGAGATGAAAAATTACTGTATTAGCATTTATATCCTCATATTGCTATGTAACCAGGTGACATAGCTACAAATGTCACATATGTGTAGCATTATTGTCATCACCAAATTTATTATAGTAGTCACATCTTCCTTAGTCGAGTCATCAGGAGGTGTCTCTATAAAGTGCTACTCAAGGATATAATCAATTTTCTCATGCCTGAGAACAATTCTCATATTGCGGTGTCAATCAAGAAAAGTTTGGTTTGGCTGTTAGCATCTCTTATACCTCTAAAAAATATATGGTTACTCATAATTCAATAAACGTAAATGACGAAAAGTAAAATAATAATATATAAAAATGCATCAATTAATTTAATATGATCTTTTATTAAATTAATTATGCTCCCACTGTTTAACTTAAATTTATGACTCTCTCATATAAATTTATGGAATTCGTACTTTATTTCCAATAGGCTAGGATCCAATTTATTATATTAAAACCTTGAGTGTACTTAATAAGTCTTAATAAAATATTTGAGTGTATACTATTATCAATTGTATCTCCATACAACTCCCAAATCATTAAGCTATCAACTCTTTATCTTCACACATTTTATGTGTTAGCTTAACATAACTCTAGAATTTAATCAATTTAGTGTACTTAACAAAAGATAAATTTTAGTTAAGTTGAATATGCAATGTTTCATAATGTCAAATATATCCCTAATAGACCAATTTTGAGTGTACCCAACAAACTAAAATCGATTGAGGACTCTAGTTTCTCACTATAATGATGGAAGACGAATATATTTCTAAATTAAAATTTTATTGAGGAATTTATCATACAAATATCTCATTGTTATAATTATATATATTTTATTATATATTTAATATGCAAATAAACATACATATAATAGCGTGGATGATTATGGATTTTTATTATCTAGTCTTTCCAAGCTATAAGAAAGACTAGTCGGTCAGTTCTTAGGATGAATAACATTGACTTATATACAATGCTCCATCTTTATGGTTTCCTCCCCTTCTTGCATGTTCAATTAGTTCAGCTGCAACCCGTATTCCATGCAAGCATAATTAATTGGACACGTATGCCAATAATAATTACAACGGACTTGCATGTTCAAAATAAGAAAGAGCTCGCAGGCCCATAAACAACAAGAATTAAACTAAGCATTCAACAAATCCACATGGTCGAGTCCATAATCATCAACTAAGTATACATTCATTACATAAATGCATTCTTGTATAATATCTAATATTATATGCAAATATATTTCAAGTTTCTAGTAATTATGGTCGTCTAAACTAGTTTAGATAAAAAGATCGGAATAATTAAATAAATAATTAATCAACTTAATTAATAAATTTAATTTACGAATTTATTTAATTTAAATCAAATTTTAATTAAATATTGAATTAGAGTCCAACTCTAATTCCACAATTATAGGATGAATTTATTTAATTAAAATCAAATTTTAATTAAATACCAAATTAAAGTCCAACTCTAATTCCAGAGTTTTAGGTCGAGATAATTTAATTAAAAATAAATTATAATTAAATATTAAATTAGAATCAAGCTCTAATTTCAAGAATATATTATGATGGATAATTAAATACAATCAATTTTTAATTAAAAACCAAATTAGAGTCCAACTCTAATTCGAATTAAATTAACATTTATGGTCAAAATTTAATATTCAAGTTAAAATCTAATTTTAACTATAACATAAATGGTTGAAAATTTTTAAATAAAATTTTAAATTGGGCTATAATTGAAAATATAGGTCAAACCTTTTTGAAAATAATAATAATTTAAATTCATTTTTAAAATTTCAGTTAAAATCCTTTTGAAAAATTGCAATTATTCTAATTAAAAATTCTAAATAGAACCTTTCAATTTCTCAATTCGCAAAGCATGTCCTTATTTTGAATTGCAAATTTGACCCCTAAAATCTTATTGCATGCAGGGGCCTGTAATTTATCAAATTGCATTAGAGGCCCTACCTACAATCAACTACCGAAACCCTAAAATCTTCAACATCTTCCTCTTCGTGATGTTTCTTCCTTTCACTGTCCGACGCTGGCTTTCTAGCGACCATGCAGTGCATCGTCGCTGTTTGCGCCGCAAACTGCAACAGCGTGTGCGTTGCTTCAGAAAACAGCCAATGCCGTAGTTATGAGCAACGACACTCCCTGCTGTAGATGACATCACAACTCCTTGTGATTAAAAAATTACCAAAACTTGAATACACTGATTCTATTATTTAATTTATTAGAATATTAATTCAATTAAATAATGTCATAAATGAAATGCATCAATTACATATTAAAAGTGTTTATATTCAAAGTTGTTTGGACCTAGGGCATAACACTTACACCTTGATAAATTGTTTTGAATCTTGAAGATCAACTTGCAATCTCTTTAATCTTGACTTATTGCTCTTTAATCTTGATTGTTTCAATCCTTCTTCTTGATTCTTGTTGTTGATATTGATTGTGAGTTTTTAATCTTCATTTTCAATATATTTTCTCTTGTATTGATGGGATAGAAAAAAGATGAGAATAATATATGAATTGATGATCATAACCCTATATATAGTTTCTATATGTATTTTGCTCATCATGAAATACAACTATAATGAATCCGATTTCTACACATATTTAGGCTCACACTTTAATTAGATGCGCAAATCCCAATGACTTTAATTCTTTAGTAGATTGCTTTAAATGGGCTTAACTTTAAGATAATCTTTATACGCAATTAATTAATATGCGGGCCTACATGACAAATTAATAATTTCCCAACAATCTCCTACTTGGGCTACACATGTTACCTTATAAATGTGCATAAATCTTATGAGTTCAAAACTTTAGTTATCATGACAAAAAGCATCTCTGAACAATCTCGTTTATTAATTATGTCAATATAAGATCAAAACGATTTTTTTTACAAATATCATAACTAAACCATCAATGATCATGTATATCAACACAATCAAATGACAAAGATCAAGTATGGATGTGTAGGATGAAAATTACATGTAATGTGATCTAAATATGCCTATTTCCTACTTGTCTTTCCTTATTCTTTGATACCTCATACTTCAGTGCGATCAAACCATAAACTTTAATCAAAGTGAAAACTGAGCTAAATACTTTATTATTGAAATAAACTAAATACTTTAAACTGAATATACATGTAACAAAATTTGTGTTTAAAGCAGACAACATTGAAATACAAACTCCCACTAAACTAGCATATCATCTAAAGGTGTGACACCCATGTGAGCAATGTGCTCATGAAAGACCTTAGATGGTTGCCCTTTAGTAAATAGATCTACTATCATGGAGTTTGTTCCAATATGTTCTATAGATACTTGACCCCTCTGAACTCTTTCCTTAGCAACCGAGAACTTGATGTCTATTAAATTTTATATCATCGAGCTCCTGTTATAATACAAAACTGTTATTGTCACAGAATAACTTAAGTGGTCTTTCATATTCAACCACAATGTGTAGCCCATTGACAAAATACCGTAGTTATATTCATGATCAAAATTAGAATATTCAATAATCTTCAATTGGTCAGATTTCCTGTATGTGATCAAGTAATCCATAGTTCTCTTTGGATACCGAATAACCGACTTGGCTGCTTTCCAAATATTCATATCTGCCTAGTATTCCAACAATGAATGTTATATCCGGGTGTGTGCAAAATTAAGCATACATTAAACTCTCAATTGTTAAAGTACAGAGAATTTCTATATTTCTTTTTCTTTAGATTTATCCTTAGAGTATTGATTGAGACTAATATTGTCTCCTTTAACAACTGGGGTATCATCTTGTTTGCATTCCCACATCCTAAATCGCTTAAGTACTTTATCGATATAGCTCTTTTATGAAAATTCAAGAATATCCTGAGAATGTATTTGAATCTCCAATACAAAAGAGACGTCACTAAGGTCTGTCATTTCAAAATTCTTTTATAGAAATCTTTTAGTTTCATGCAATAAGCCTAAGTCATTGCATGCAAGTAATATATCATCGACGTACAATATTAAGAAAATACACTTATTCTTCCCTGAACTTGTGATATACACAATCATCGACTACATTTATCTCAAAATCAAACGAGATAATTATTTGATGAAATTTGTGATATCATTGACGAAAAGTTTGTTTAAATCCATAGATGGATTTCTTTAACTTGTAAACCATTTCATTTGGGACTCCTGACCCAAGATTTTTCAGTTGCACCATATAAATCGTCTCATCAATGTCAACATTGAGAAATACCGTCTTTACATCCATCTGATATAGCTCAAGATTAAAATGTGCCATTATAGTTCTGAAAGAGTATATCGTAGAAATCGGAGAGAAAGTCTCTTTGAAGTTCATGCATTTCTTTTAAGTAGAGCCTTTAGCAACAAGATGAGCCTTATATCTCTCCACATCACCCTTCGAATCCCTCTTGATTTTAGATATCCAATTTACAGCCAATGCAATGAGTCGAACCGAAAGGCAATGCGATGAGTTCCAAAACATCATTGTCTTTTATTGACTTTATCTCTTGATTTATGGCATCAATCTACTTTTGATAATTAGACATTTCTATTGCTTGATGAAAGTTGATTGAACCTTCTTCCACCAATCTAATGCTTAACCTCATTTTCTTGGAGAAAGATTACAAAGTCTTCTAGAATTACATTTCTCCTTTCTTTAGTGGATCTCCTCAATGACAATAGTTCTTAAGATTGTTGAGTTTATTCTTCTGGAACAATGTCATGATTGTGTATGGGAGAGTTTTGGAATATTATCTTGTTCCAAAATTGATTCTTGAACAAGATTTGAGCAAGAATTTGTCCATAGTTCTGATCATTATCAATTGCAACATTCAAAGACAAAATCCATAATCTTATATCCGTCCACAAACTTTACATCCTTAAAGAATGGGCATTTTTCATCTCAAAAATTGACCAGATGACGGGATCTTAAAATTTTATAACCCCTTAAAGTTTCTCTACTTGCAACTTTATTAAGAATTTAAGGTACAATCTTTAGAGCTTCTTTCCAAAGAGATCTGGTAAGGTGAAATTACTAATCATGCTCCTTACGACGTCTTTAAGTGTTCTGTATTATGTTTAAACAAAGCCATTCATGGTAGGTGATCCTAGTACGGTGTACCGTGGAAGATACCACATTCCTATGGAAATTTAGCAGAAAACCTTAGACGTTTTCCTGAACTATCACATATGCCATAGTATTTACCGCCATGGTCAAATATAACGTGTTTTATTTTTTTTACTGAGTTGATTTTCAACCTTACTCTTGTAAGCTTTGAACATATCCAGTGATTGAGATTTTTTATAAACGAGAAAAATCATCTATGAATGTAATAAATGACTGTTATGCATTCTAAAAAGTCGAAGTAAATGGCCCGCAGATATCCATATGAATTAGTTCTAAGATGTTTGAAAATTTATTGGCACCTAATCTCCTTATATTTCCTTGTTTTCTCTTCATATATTATCACAAACACTTATGTCTGAAAAATTAAGGGGAAACAAGAATTCCTTCTGATACAAGTGAAAGCCCAATAATAGCTAACCAAGAGGAGGGTAAATTGGTTTTTAAAACTTTTCCGAAGAATTAATCTAAATTCAAGCAAGTAAAGACTAAATAGATTAATTCAAATAGTAAGTACGAATATAAAAGCGATAAGTAAAAGGGAGAGAGAATGTAAATGATGTTGTTATGGAGGTTCGATCCCAAACACGATCTACGTCCCCCGTTACCAAGCTCTCCGTCATGAGAAAGATCTTTTTCACTATATTGATTGACTTATGGTGCAATCCAACCCTTTACAATACTTCAGGTGACTTCAAACAAGGAGCACCGATCCTTATGCAACGTTGAGCTTTTCGGGACCTCAACACGACCCACAATTCAAATAAATTTACAAATGAGATATTCTCTTCGTGATGAATGATAGTTCCAAAGTCAAGTATGAGAAGAGAAGTAGGCTAACACTTTAATGGATAGCAATGAATGAAGCTCAAGTGTTAGGTATGAAGATCTTTGATGTATGGAATGATTTTCAAGAATTAATGTTTATCAAAGATTTTTTCGATAGCAAAATAAATAATACGAATGATCAATATTACTTTTTATCAAAGAAAATCTCAATTGAATGCTTTTTGATGATTGAAATAAATGGTANAATGAATGAAGCTCAAGTGTTAGGTATGAAGATCTTTGATGTATAGAATGATTTACAAGAATTAATGTTTATCAAAGATTTTTTCAATAGCAAAATAAATAATACGAATGATCAATATTACTTTTTCTCAAAGAAAATCTCAATTGAATGCTTTTTGATGATTGAAATAAATGGTAAGTGAGGTATTTATAGCAGTTGAAAATGCAAAATTCTCTGTCCAACCGGACGACCTCTACCGCGTCCGCCACTTACCGGAGGCTGAACTAGCCGTTGAGCGTCAAAAATTAGAACGGTGAAAAATTTGACCGTTGAGCTACCGGACGTCCTCAGAGGGTAATTTTCAATTTTCCTCTTTTTTTGATTTTTTTGGCGAATGTAGATCCTTTAGGGATGATC
>CAIGRP010060527.1:0-12669 GCA_903798385.1 Fraxinus cuspidata | reverse complement strand
TTTCAATAAATAAATATATCACATTGATCACCTCGCGGAGTATAACGTGAATATGCTTGGTCCCATTAAAATCGATGTACGGGCCCACTCAAAATGGGACTTAAAGTTGACATTTAACCTTTCCAACAAATGGATCTTCTTATTATCTATCTTCTTGATTATCATATATGAAGGCTTTATTGTTGATATAAAGTTCTCTGTATGTATTAAGTTGATCCCAAGTAACTCGTCATTTTCAAATCCAGAAAAAAGTCACTTTTTTTTTTTTGAAACTTTACTGACAACACTATGAACTATGAAGTATCGACACCACCGCCTTCAGGTGTCAACACTTAGACAACACGAATTTCGTCCTGATCTTACTGGGTACCGAGTGTCGACACCTCAAGTCCCAAATGTCGAAACTTAGTCATTTGACACAATACTAGCCTTGTCTTATTTCCATTTTTATTGTTTCAGGAACCCTAGAAGTCTTGCCTAATGTCTACGATTAATATATACCTATTTGTATCTATTTAATTGAGATCATACTTGTGATACTAGTTTAACTTGATTGATCTTGATTAATTATATCTCGCACAACACTTGATTATGTGTCCCTCTCTCGTACCTCTTCTTGTATCTTATTGAATAGGGAGAAGTCTTGTGATCCCAAGGTGGACGATTGATCGATGACAATGTCTTGTTGTGTTGTGTTGTGAAGCTTAGATAATGGTCACCTTCTTGGTTGTCCATCCATTTGTGTCGTACTAGACATTTATGAGTATGAATACTCTTATATACTATTGAGTGCTTGGGGTACGACTAGAAGAACGTAGATGCCCAGTCACTTGAACATGCATATATCACACGCTATCACCATATCTCACTCACTGAATTTTTATTCATGTCTTTTGTGTTTCTTTCTTTCGGAACCATGTGGAGAAAATACTTTGAAATAGCCTCATGGACTTGGATGAGGTTGAGTTATACGCATTTCACAGAGGTTGATAAATTCAATACCATCAGTACTAGAAATGCATCTCCTTCTTTATCGCTAAATAAGAACTTACTACCATGTGGATCTCTATAATGCCACTACATTTGAGTTTATACACTTGCTTTTTTTCGACGGTGAAGTGGATTTCTGTAAAAAAGTATTAAGAAAAGTTACTATTCTATATTGTTTAGTTTTCCATCTTTTAGTCGATGAAATGAGGAGACAGAGGAAGGTTTTGCTAGTAGTTTCGTGTCACACTGTAAAATCCCATTCTCTAGGCTTGTAAGTTGTTTAGCTATGTAATAAATTTCTAATTGGTGGCTACTGGGTTTCAAGTGTCTACACCAAGGACCGCGAGTATGGACACCATCGTATAAATAATTTTTGTGACCTCATTTATTTTTGAAAGCATATGATTATGAAAGTGTAAAAAGGATTTATGTCTACGTTGTTTATGCAAGTTATAATATGAAACAAGATGTTACTTTACGTGTTATTTTTTATTATGTTGTTCACTGATTCAATAATTACTAACTCGTGAACATTTTAATGATTAATTTATGAAAGTGGTATAAGCACGATAAGTATATTAGTTATTAACGATTCATTCGTGACGTATCCTCAAAGAATAGTGTTATCTAGCACGAGTAGTACTACAATATCAGTTTATGTGACGTGATGTGATATATAAGTTCAATGAGATGTGCAATTAAGCGAGTCATTTAATTGTCTCATTTAATGTTCTATTATTGCCACTTAAACTGGTGTTTAACATCATTTGTGATAAATATCATTATTCATCCTCAAATATCATTCACGTTTTATCATGACTATTGAATTAAAAAAAGAGAGGGAATATGTCATGCATCATAAGCAGATAGGTTAATGATTATTAAGCATGGTATTTTGATTAATTGGAGCATGTTTGACTAAGCTTAAAAGAAAGTTTACTTATTAGTAAATATTTTAAATTTTTAAAAACTGAATAATTATTATATTGATTAGAGAAATAATTAAATTAAGCAAAAAATATTTATTTTTAAAATAAGTAAATGTTTTACGCAAAAATAAAAGCAAGAGTGAACACGAAAAAAATTGCTTAATTTTTTTAGTACCAGTTTGACAAAAATAATCAAATTTGAGCAAAAAATAAATGGAAGGTACAAAACTTAGGACTTGTCTAAAAGTGTTAAGACAAGAGGAAAGAACAGCAAATCAAAGTAAAGCAATCCATATAATCTGCATCGTTCTTTAACAGAGAATCCAACAGAATCCATTTTTTACTGTTTCGAAATAATTTCTTCTCTTTAGCCGCCAAATTCCAATGATGTCCGCCCTCAACAATTGTATATAAAAACTTTATATGAGCAGGGTCCCAAATTGAAGTAGACCCCACTCCAAATGCAACTCCAAATGCAGAAGCCAAAGAAAATGCAAGAGTTCTCATCCACACCATCCATTTATGGCCATCTTATCGGTAATCCACTCAGAGGGATTAGGATTAGGATTCCGTCTGGGCTGCACCAGTCTTTTACTTTGAATCTTTCTCTGTGAATCTATCATTATTTGCAGTTTCTGGGGAGTTATTTATTTATTTAGTTTTGGTTTAATTATTGTCATGGATTTGACTTTTTTTTTTTCCTTCTAGTTATAAGTGATTGTATCATCAATCATTTCCACAAAAGTAGACAAAATTTTCCCATTTCTGGAACATTCTTGACATTGGATATTGAACTGCAACTTTGAGATTCATTCTTGAATTGAGGGATTCTCATTTCTTGATCTGGGAATTTATTTCCGTTTGTATTTTGTTGAATATTGGGGTCTTCTCTTGATTTGTTGTGGGGATTGGGGTTGAAGAGGTTGGGTTTTTCGACATGTTCGGTGGCTCTGGAATGAATCTGATTACCACAATTATTGGGTTCGGAATGAGTGCGACTTTTATTGTTTTTGTCTGCACTAGACTCATTTGTGGGAGGCTCCGCCGGATAGAATCTGGCGAAATGTTTGAGATTGGCTCAAGGATTGATCTTGAGATGGTATGTTTAAAATGATTGATTTGATTAATTTCCTTGTGTTACTAATCTTTGCATTTGTAGTGCTCAACAAATTGTTTACCAATGATGGAATAATATAAACTTTGTACTTATGAATGTCTCGAATTGAATTATAATCAAATTGCTTAAGGTCAGTTATCAGTTTCATTACACAGTCGAACAATTTCTAATTCATCTTATCTGAAACATGATGAACAGTTCATTCTAAATTGTGCTTGTAGGGATGCTTTATGATGATGCTATTTGTGCAAATCGTTCTTATACTTGTCGTGTTTTCTTCATTCCAGACGAAAGCCTGTTAGTTTGTTACTAATCTCTGCATTTGCATGGCTTGACAGAGTGTAACAAAGAATATGTACTTTGTACTTGTGAGTATTGAATATATCAAAATTACTTAAGGTCGAATAACTGTGTCACATTACACAATTCGAACATTTTCTACTTCACCTTGTCTGAAACATGAGGAACAGTTAATTCTGAAGTTTGATTCTCCATTGGTTCTTAGATGGACTATTTGTATTGATGCTATTTGTGCAATATGTTCTTGTATGAATTGAGTGTTCTTCATTCTAGCCAAAACCATGTTACTAATATTTGCATTTGTATTGCTTGACAAAATTGTTTATCAGTGACTGAAGAATATATATACTTTGTTCTTTAGAATTGAATTTTCATCACATGGCTTTAGAAAGTTTCCAATTCACCTCATCTTAAACATGAGAAATACTTCATTCTAAATTTCCTATTCTCCATTGATGCTACGATGGTCAAGTTATGTTCATGTTTTTTGTGCAATATGCTCTTATATTGGTTTTCTTCATTTTAGCCCAACACGTTCCGACTTTTAGCCGGCTAAGATTGTTTGCTAAATGATTATCTGTTCTTTGGGATTGATATGTTGTCTGCATAAATGATTTTTGATTTAATTGTCTTATTAGTTTACTAAAGCAAGAGTCTGAGGCAGTACATATCAATCCACCAACCCAAGTTCTTTGTTCCAAATTACACCATGCTGCAAGTGGTTTTTGCGCTGCAAGGCACGCACATTGATAAAAAGTGATTCCAATCTTAACGTCCAATACTATATTCCCCACCTTGTATTCTTCCTCACATTGACATAACTTTTACTCTCTCTCGACTGGCATGCCCTCCCATTTTGTTCTTAGTACTTTCGGTTACCTTACTATACAAAAAAATGAACTGTGTCGTACACTTTATGCTATTGTCAACGTTGTAACATCTAGAATTAACCATGTTGCACTCGAGTTAATTTAGTGTTCTGTTATGACAGCCAGAACACCGGGCTAATGGCCTTCAACCAGGTGTAGTTGCTGCAATTCCCAAGCTGATGTTCAACCGTGAGGCGTTCAGTTCAACAGAAGATATGCAGTGAGTATAATCACCAAATTTATTTCGGAGCTCAGCATTTCTTTGGATTACTCATCTCATGCATTTGTAAACTCAAACAAACAATGTGCATGCATGTGTAAGCTGAAAATATTGCTGATAAGTAGCAGCACTTTTGGGCAGTCAGACTGATCAGAATGCAGCATCCAATTTTTGGAATAAATGTTAACGGAAATTTCGGCTTGTGCCCATTTTGGAAGTTTGCTTATGAGTTAAATGTAAATCTTAAAATAAATAATTTCTTGTTGATCGAAGTTAGAAATAATCAGTTCTTTGTTTGAATGTAACCCTTACCTCACTGTCATAATAAGAAACATTTTTCAAATATATGTAAAAAATATAACATATCCAATTGGATATAAAAATCATTTAGAAGTTTTACTTATTTCTAAGCTTAGCCAAACATGTTTCAAGATTTGTTTCCTACATATTAGGGGTTGATTACAAGAATCTTTTTTTGCTCACTCTGTTTGGCTTGTTGCTAGAATCAATTGTGTACATATATATAAACAAAATGGAGAACGAAAAAAATAAATCCTATCCATTTATTTCTCATCACTTCTTCATTTTGTGCATATATGACTTGTCAACATATATCATCATAGTTTGTTTTGTGTTGCTTTGCCAATGGATTCAACTTACTCGAAAGTGTTCAACAAAAGTGAAAACATAATCGATGTTTATCGTAAAAAATGTTAATTTCTTTTGAAATGTAGGTGTTCAATATGCTTATCGGAGTATCAAGAGAAAGAAGTTCTGAGAATCATGCCGAACTGTGGCCATAGTTTTCATCTTTCTTGCATTGATATATGGCTAAGAAAACAGTCTACTTGTCCAGTATGCCGGCTTTCAGTGCAGAATACTTTCGAAACAAAACATGTTCGGACAACTACATTGGCCGACTCCCAATCGTTTGTCAGCTCAGAGATTACGGCCGAACATTCTCAACAATGGCTGCTACCTGCTGTCGAGCATTCAGACGGTAATCGTGGAACCAGCCACGGGAATGCTGATCATATTTCCATTAACGTAAACTCGGGTGTTTCTAGTACAGCAATGCCAAGATCATGACTAGAGAAAAGACCGTCGCTTCATTTCCTGGTTCTAACTTTTGTTGCTTTTTTCTTGTTTGCCATGCTTTAGCTAAGCAAGATTTAGAATGAAATTTCATGTCAGAGAAAGAGAAACACGCACCATATTTGTATATATATTTGTGTTTGAAAAATTTAGATAATTTGTTTGAGAGTTTTGAAGACTTTTTAAACAAGCACATTTGAACACTATCTTGTATATAAATCTTTCATGAAAGATAACAGAATTTTCAGCTGAAAATTGGTTTATGTCATCTTGCAAATTCAAAGTTGATTGTAAGGACAACAGTACTCACAATAGACATTGTCGGATAGTACTGAATTTGACTAGATGGTATTATAAATCATATTTTAGTTTTTAATTTTTTTTTTCCCTAATATTGTTTAGTGAAATAGAGTCTACCTTATCAAGCCATTGTTCCGGCATTTTTGGCTAAGCTTAAACAAAATTTACTTTTTAAGTAATTATTTTTTATCTATGTTTGGACAACTTTTAAAATAACTTTAGGTAATTACCTCACATAAAATCTCCCCAATTAATTGTGAGTAGAGTAGCAAGAATGGTTATTAAACTCGGGCGACTTATCGTTTCTAGGCTTCCAGCTGAAATTTGGAAACCTTACTAACAAACTGAGCGATCTATTAGATCGATTTGGAAGTGAACATGATAAAATAGTCAAGTTATAATCATAGGACTTGCTCGCTCACCTCACTTTATTTTGGATATGTTTGGTATGCAATGCAAAATCTGAGAGGATGGTACAATAAATCTAATTTTAACTTTTTTTTATTTCTTATTATTTGTCAAGTATCATATAGTCCACCTTACCAATTATTAGGTGTCAAAATGGGGTAATTGTGAATTCCACACTTAGCTCATTCTTAACTACCGAGTTTTTGTTTGCCATCTTACTCGATATATCTATTGATTTGTTCTTTGTTTTGGTGTTTTAGGATGACTTTCCCCTTAGACAATGTTGGTGAATAAAGTGTTGAAATAGAGGCAGAAATCGATGAGAAGCATATGTTGAAATCAACGGTCAGGCACTACTTGAGGAGAAGTACAATACAGGCGGAGTTCATGGGTGAAAATTGGATGAAAAATAGCTAGAAGAGCTCGCCCAAGGAAGCTAAAAGCATGCCCAAACGAGAATAACTGCAAGCAGATTTTTCCACCAGCTAGCAGCTTGCCCACGAGAGCTCCCCAAGCCAATCTGCTTTCCCAAAATACATGTATATATGAGATGTCTTGGATGTCAAAATAAGGAGAGGAACAATTTGAGAAAACGAGACGGGAGACATATACAATTCTCTCAGCTAAGTTTTAAGCAAAGAACGACGAAGAAGAAGCAATGCTTAGATGATTCAACTTCAATATTGAAGATTCAATCTTAATTCTTCTTTTCATCTTTTATCATTAATCCGGTGATGTCATTCTTCTACTGTGTTTGTAAATGATAAACATTCTTGGCTAATTCCATAATTAGGACGAACAATGATAAGTGTAAAATATTACAGTTATTTTGACCGTTTTGAAGTCCCCTTAACTCTACCAAGCACTGGATAGGGGTTAGTAAATGTATAGAGCCAAGTGTAGCAAAATTAATATCAATGATTGATTTTACCAACGTGATACGTTAATTTTATATATTAATTTATTATTTTAGAAGAAAATCTGAAATTGGGTGAGAAATGATGAAAATGAATAATAGTTGCTCAAATAGGAGTAAAGTTTGACATATCTCGGAAGATGAAGGACCTTATGCGGTATCTAAGGACTCAATCCGACCAAAAAGAAGAAAGATGGACCAAATTGAACAAGTAAAAATATAAATTCCAACAATTTGAGATATCCTAGTCGGACTAGAATATTCTCTTGGGCCTCTATTTTATACCTAAATTAAGGCTTATAAAGAGGAATTTTTCATTCCATTAAAATGGGAAGGCTAGATATACAATCTTGAAGCAAAATTACACATTGAAAAACATTAAATCTTTAGGATTTGTATCTCAATTTGGGATTTGAAGGTTGGAAAATATACGTAATCGGGAGATATACATGCTTCAGGAGATTGATGATCCATTTTTGGGAATTGGGATCTAAATAACAACAATAATTAAAATTATTTTCTTTGTTTCTTGTATTGAACCATAATTTTTTAAATCCTTTTGTTATTCAATTTTATTTATATGATTGGCTAAATAATTGGTCGTTATGATGAAAGACATAGTTTAAATTTAATGTTTATTTTATTCAATTGATTTCATGCAACTTTAATTATGTGTTAATTGATTATTGAGTTTATTTAACTTTCAATTGCTTGATCACAAATTGCTTGATTTAAGGATAATATTGAGACCGAGAGAAGATATATTTGTCTAGTTCGCGCAACAGGTGACATAATTTTTATAAAAGTGTATTTGATTGACTTTATTTTTTAAGAAAAACGTTATTTTCCTATCCAAATTCCTACTTTTAGGGGTTTGATTGATAACTTTTTCAATTGAAAATATTTTCCAACTTTTGGTCACGTGATCATATTTTCTCAAAAATAAGGAAAATATTTTCTTTAGGGAGTGGTGGTTTTTATTTTTCAAGAAATTCACTCTCTCTCTATCTCTCTCTCTCCCATTTATCCACACTCTCTCGTCTATCCACAAATAAAAAATGGACAAGTATAATATTTTGGTTTAATAGCAAAAAGCCCTCTGTAAACGTTTTCACATGCGATATACCCCTATTAGAAATCGTAGAAAATCCCCTTATTTGAAACATTTTGTGCAAAAAAGCCATGATTGTCAAGATCTATTAGATTTTTCGTTAAAAATAATATAAAATTGTCAAAATAAAAAAGGAATAATTGCAATTTCAGTACTCAAACTTTTTATATTTTTACAAATCAAATCCAACTTTTTTATGTGCCAACTACAATCCCAAATTTTTAAAATTTTATTTTCCACCCACCCCACCATCCCTATTTCATCTTCTTTTCAAAAAATCCTATTGAGACTCCACATATTAAGAAATGCCTTACCCAAACAAACAAAAACCTTATCTATATGAAATTAAAAAATGGTAATTAGCATATAACATCCCCACATTTCATTATTATTGTGGAAAACGTTTATACTTTTCATTTTTTTGGCATTTTCACCCTTATTTCCACCTTTCATTGCACAAAATGTCATTTTCACCTATTTTCTTAATTAAAAATTATGAAATGACCAATATACCATTCTCTTTAAATAAAACAAAAAGAAAAAGAAAAAAAAAAAAACTAATTGCAATTACAGTCCCAATTTTTTTAAAAAATCATTTTCACCCTTATTTCCACCTTTCATTGCACAAAATGTCATTTTCACCTATTTTCTCAATTAAAAATTATGAAATGACCAATATACCATTCTCTTTAAATAAAACAAAAAGAAAAAGAAAAAGAAAAAAATAATTGTAATCACAATCCCAAATTTTTTTTAAAAGTCCAAATAAGTCACAAATAAATTATTAAAAGGGTAATTAGCACATAATGTCCATACCTTTCCATATTATTGCAAAAAACGTCCATACCTTTCCATATTATTGCAAAAAACGTCCATACATTTTTTTTTGTCATTTCACCCTTAATTACATATTTAATTGCACAAACCATCATTTCTATTCATTTTCATCCAATTTTTTCAATAAAAAGCTGTGAAATGACGAATATACCCTCCTATTTAAACAAATAAAAATATATTTTTAATTTTTTAATAATTTATTTGTGACTTGTTTGCACTTTTTAATTTTTGCGGAGAGAAACCTATATAGAGGTGAAGATGGAGATGGAGATGTCGATCTGGTAAGAAAAAGAGTCTCTTTAGCAATTATACAGGAGGAGAGGATAAGGGTTCTTAAGGAGAAAATAATCTGCATAAAGAAGAGCAAGTTTATTACAAAAATACATATTAACTCCCTCACTTTTCAAATATTTCAAAAATGTCCTTAAATTTTACTGAATTTTTTTGTAATGGTTCCGTGTTTAAAGAGTATTATGAGTAATCTAAAAAGTTTCTCCACTACTTTTTCTGCAGATAGGGTGGGGTGGAAAGTTTTAAAGATTTGGGATTACAGGTGGCACATATAAAAATTTTGAATTTAATTTGTAAAAAAGTAAAAGTTTAGGGACTGAAATTGTAATTATTCCTTTTTAATTTTGAGATTTTTTTACTGTTTTAATGAAAAATCTAATAGATCTCGACGATAGTAGATTTTTCGGACAAAATGTTTCAAATACAGGGTTTTCTGCGATTTCCAATAGGTAGGTGGTATATCAAATATGGAAATATTTACAGGGAGATTTCTGCTATTAATCCATAATATTTTCTAGGTTAAAAATTAAATCAATCAAACACATTTAATTAAACAATTTCATATAAAAAAGTTCTAGACAATTGAATTCCCTAAAATGTATTTTATTCTTTCAATCAAACGCACCATAAGAGACTGAGAGATTATTATAGCTTATGTAAATTAATATGAATTAATGCTTTTACATACATATACATTTACATAGATTAAAATTGGATTTTAATTTAAATTCAAAGTTAACAATTAATTTTAAGCACACATTTTATAGTACCCACAACATTTCAACCACATATTTTATCAACGTTTATCAAAGTCACTAAAAATTTGATTTTAATCTACACCAAATGGGGGCATAATAAATTCGAGCATGTAAATAGTGTTAGTTTGTTCAAGAGAGATTATAACTAAAATTGTTAAATTCAGTTGTTATTACATATGAAAAGGGACTAAGGATTGAATGATTGTTAAACGACTTCGGTAAAATCCTAACTCTTGATTAGTAATTTTTTAAAATTTTAATATTTTAATAAGGACATATGTAGAATGGATTGAATAGATAATAATTGTGGATGTAAATAGCGGCACNTCGGTAAAATCCTAACTCTTGATTAGTAATTTTTTAAAATTTTAATATTTTAATAAGGACATATGTAGAATGGATTGAATAGATAATAATTGTGGATGTAAATAGCGGCACATAATAAGTAAGGTAGTATACTATATTTATCCGCTTATTGGAACTCCTTCTAATGACCTATGCATTCCGTTATCATTTCGAGTTGGCCGATCCATTCAAATGCTATAGTAAAAGGTACGCACTTATTTTCTATGCAAATCATTTCTCCGTTGTTAGTCACTTAGTGCTACTTCACTTGTTTACTAATGACCAAGGGAGATTCTTGTTGGCTGAAATTAATCCCAAAAGCTCTCCACCATTTAAGTTAGTTAGGTATTTTAGATTAGCTTAGTATAAATTAGTTAAAATCCTAACTCTTGATTAATTATTAGGTCACCATGTTAATTTATATTGAATCTAAATTTAGGATAAAAATTAATATTAAGTAATTAATCTTTGTAGGACCTTATTTGGACTCAACAATTTCACTATTATTACTTGCCACGATCCATACACTTGTGGAATTAATATCAAGTTTTGACATCATTGTCGGGGACTAATTTATTTATTTTAATTTTTATTGTTAATTCTAGTTCTGATTTAAATTTTTTTTTTTTTTAGTTGATCTACTTGCTTCTCCTGTTTTCCATGCAAGAAACAAAAGGAAGCAATTGCAGAACAAGAATTTGAGATGGGAGATCCCTAAATTCATGAAGACGACATGCTTATGGGGGATATCTCCGTCCTACCACGCTTAAAAACGAAGGGATATTATGCACTTGATGAAGTTGATGAGAATTACTTGCATTTGGGAGTACTATGGGGATTACCAAGTACAATGCATAAACGAAGTTGACGATGATGAATTGGGAGTACTATTAGCATTACCGGAATGCTGAGTATATAATAAGCAGTACAATCCATATAAGCAAACATACCATTCAAGTTGGGAGCAACATCCAAACTCTATTGGTTAGATTGTCAATATATTGAAAATCACTATAATCCTCTATAAGAAAGGGAACCTTCTCACGAAGATTTTCTTGTGCAAATGCTAGAAATTTTGGACAGTAGACTAATCATTCAATCCGAGGAACAAATAACAAAAAGAAAATAATATAAAGAGACAAAAGAATTAATCATAATGGGCCAACCAAATTAGAAGTATTCAAAGAATATGGAAATATCATGCAAACATCCGATTTTATTGTTTATACAAAAATTGAGTTTGTCATTAGACATGATGAGAAGAATGAAGTATACATTGTTGAGTTCAAATCGGGGGATGAATGTAAGTCATACCATTTTGAGAAATGACAAGTTAAAGTTTGAAGGATAGTTGTAATATGGAGCAAATTCAAATTGAACAAGTTAAGCAAGACCTCCAAAGTTATATTTAAAGTACCATGAAGCACTTGTGCAAAAGTCGAGTATGAAACTATAAATCAAGAACTTAACGAGAAGTGACCCATTTTTCTAACATTTTAACTTTTTTAATTTTAGTTAATGCATGACATATAAATAATAAGATTGCATCTAGTATTTGACACATTTAAACATTGTCTAGTAAATATTTTTTTGAAAAAATTATCGTAAAAAAAAAAAGTTTGTAAAAAAGAAAAAAAATTCTCGGGACTCACTGCGGTCGGCCAAAAGAACCTATTTTCCATGGTCAACTGCAGTCAAACATAATTTTTTTTTAAAATTTAAAAATAATTAAAATCTGAAAAACTGAAAAAAAAAATTATGAAAGACATATCTAATTTTAAAATTCTTATTTTTTTATTTTTAAACTTTAACGAGTTTTAACTTCTTAAAAATGAGATACTTGACATCCGATTCGCATAATCACCTATTTATTTTGTTATCATTAAATTCAAAGTTTTTAAAATTACTTTCCCTCAAAATTATTAATTCTTACAATCATGAGAAATTTATTCTTCGAATTCTTATAGTTTTTTTTTAATTGAATTGAGAAATATTGGATAAGTAATTGATGTGTTTTAATTTTGCTTTTATAGAAATCTTGATTATATTTGCTTAATAATTGTTGCAAATGTAACTTATAATGGTAAGAAAATTGGCACGAAGAACAAGAGATCCCGTTTTAAAGAGGATAAAAGAAAAATGAAAAGTTTCTACAAGTTCAAGGCCAACTCCATCATCCAACA
>CAIGRP010060521.1:0-12477 GCA_903798385.1 Fraxinus cuspidata | reverse complement strand
ATCAATTGGAATACCAATTAGTCAACAAATATATATTTACCACTGTAACAAAACCACAATGAAATAGGGCAAATGTGAAAAATCGTGTGACAAAAATGAACAGTGATCAGGGGATCATCTCTTTTATAGTAGCAGTGATTTATCGCTACCTCATTCATTTATAAAAGTATTTGGGGCATTTTCGAAATTATATTTTCTCTTTCTTGCACCGGCCAACCCCCACCCCCAGCAACATGCATTGTATTACAGTACACTATGCAGCACAAGTTGCACCTAACTTTTGTCGCGATTAAGACGGTAGGCAAGATCACCGTCGTAATTTCTTTCAAATTCATGCCCATATATGTGAACCAAAATCGTACATAGAAATTTGGTTGGGTGCCCTCTTCCCCACCACCCCTACCTCGTTTCTACATTTCGACGAAGTTTCCTTTTTCGAGCCTTTATATACACATATGCATACATAAACGTGTGTGCCCGTACCTGAAGGTGTGAGATTTTGGAGAATTCGGAGTGAGAATTTGAGATAGTTTCGGGGATTAAAAGCGTGAATTTCTTGAGAAATGGACTCTGATTTATGGGCTCGCCTTTCTAATTCTTTTTCTTACAGGCGTTATCAATCTCGATCAGGCTTGTCTAATTGCCACACTTTCCTCTTTTTTTTTATGATGAGAAAATGGGTTATTTTTTCTTTAACTCAATTTTAATGGGAAACTTAGGGAATTTTAATTTTGATGTTGAAACTATGGAAGGCCCAAAAAATTAACGAATACTTCAAAGGGGAAGTTTTGATTTTTCTTAAGGTTTTTGCTGCTTGTGGGTTTAGTGAGATGAAGAAAATTTAAATTGTTAAGGTTTTGTTTTAAAGCTGGATTCTTCTTATGAAATTCCTAGAGTTTTTCTGTTCAATGTAATGGGTAAATTAGGTTATTATAAAAGAAGTTGAAATAAGAAGAAAAAGTTAGAAATACGTACTTTACCTTTAAAAAAATTGAATTGAACGTAGTTTTACAGAAAAGTAGAATTGTGAATTATGGTTTCTTAGTTATAGAAATCAGGTTTTGAATTAAAGTATTAAGAGCCAAATTTTGCAAGTTTTTCTTTTTCTTCTGTTTGGTGTTGGTGCTAACACGAATGTAAGATTAGATCTTCTAGTTTTTGAAGAATCATAAAGAATGTCTCAAATTTCAATACTTGTTACAGAAATGGAGTGCAGTTTTCATGATAACGTGATGTGTAGATTAGAGCTTTTCTTGATTGTGCATTTTTCATGTAATACAGACTCATATCGTGGTGAGGAGTACCAAGGGGAAGAAGAGCTGAGGCCCGAGTTTCTTTGTCCATTTTGCTCTGATGAATTTGATATTGTTGGTCTCTGTTGTCATATTGATGACGAGCATGCCATCGAAACCAAAAATGGGGTACATTTCTCCATTTCCCTTTATCATTCTGTTTGTGTGAGTCTGTACGATTGATCTTATTGGTAATCAAACCATCACGATTTAATTACCGGAGCTGATGATGTTTTTTATTTTATTGTTGCATAGAAGATCTAAAAGTAAAAGAGAGGAGCTTTGATTTATAATAATATTAAGTCGTATGTCTAGAATTCTATATTTAATTAAGCAGAATCTCTATTTAATTCTAGATATTTTGTTGTTCTGCCAATTATTTCTTCATTATAACCTATTATGCATATTCTTAGATGTGATTATCATTTATCATTAAACATTTAATTTATTGATTACTAAGCAGAATCATGTAGAGTGCGAAACAGACACAACCATAGTACATAGGAGGACTTCACACATTCACTCCTCCACCTGCCTGGCATTATATTTGATTAGTAGGTGCACTATTCTTACTGAAACTAATTAATAACAATATCCTCATCCTGCAATCTTGTCTGTTGTTCCTTCTATTCTGAGAAGCCATTAACCATGTGAAGTCACCCACATTAATTCTGCTATCACCTGTTGCTATAATTCTTTTTGTTGTTAGCTATAGACCCTATTTCTACAACCTGCTCTTGGACATTTGAATGCAACTGCTAGCTTTGCTGGCTGTAGTGTTTTTTCTGGAAAAAAGAGGAGAGATTTGAAATCCATATATAAAGTATGCAACACTTAGGTGATTTTCCTTTTCTTTCCCTTCTTCCCTCCACCTTGATGCATAGATAGATCTTTTCTCTTTTCACTCATTTTCCTCCCCACCCTTGCCCCCAGGGGTTCTTCAACCCTTGATAGTACAAGGACCCTTGATTAGATAAAGCTGCCTGCCCTATGATGCATGACTCAATATGAGCCTTGCAACTAGTGTGATAGCAGAATGTAACAAAGCTGGAGGTACAGGAAACACAGCCAGAATGCGAGACATTTTTCCAGCAAGTTGTGAACACATCTTTGGTCCTCATAGATGACAAAAGTCAATTGATATGCGCTACTGTTGAATTTGTAAATTCTGCTTAGCATTTTTTTTTATAACTGATTGTTGCTATGGAAGGTGGCTCCATATGGTCAAACATATTGAACCCATGTTTGGGCTCCGTTAAAATGTATTTTTGGGGAAAGTATATTCTGGAATAGTGATTTTTTTGAATAATGTGTGGTTAAAAGAATGAAAAGTTTTGAGTTTACACATAATATTATTTTATTGGAGAATGTGGTGTTAAAATAGGAGAGAGAAAAATGCAATTTGGATAAAATGGAGCCCAAACAGGGGCTGAATTTACAAGCACCTGTTGCTAGTATACTTCTGAATTGTATTGATGGAACACCTTTGTGCAGGTCTGCCCTGTTTGTGCAAAAAGGGTGGGGACAGATTTGGTTGGCCACATAACTGGGCAGCATGGGAGTCTTCTAAAAATATCCTTTTGAAGAAACCTGTTGTTATTGATCTGTGTTTTTGCTCAAATCTATCATTTTATTTCTTCAATCCTTCAGTTTCGTGTTATGTTCATCTTGTTTTCGTAGATCTTTAGTTTCCCTTGACCGGAAAATACGTGCAGCGTAGGAGGAGAATCCGAAGGGGTGGATCTAATTCTGCACTCACTATATTAAGAAAAGAGTTACGAGACGGAAATCTGCAAACCCTCTTCGGGGGATCTTCGTATTTGTCCTCAAATGCGGAACCCGATTCACTGTTATCATCCTTCATATACAGTCCACATGTGGTTGATGAACCTCCCCAAGTTCAACCTCTTTCTGCAACTGGGGCTTTCTCAATTCCAAAGTCCACTGGTGAAGATTTGGGGGAAAGGTAAGATCGCTATGATTTAAATGTGTACTTTAGTTTTATGTAATTAAGCATTGTTTTTACTATTTTTGAGCAATTGATAATCATATGAGAATCATTATGACACAACTGGACAGGGTGAAACAAGATCTGCAAAATAAGCTCGAACACTCCAACCACACCAACAAAGAAAATAAGAATTAATGAATATATGAGTAAATGAAATTGACCTGAATGCAAAGATTTGATTTGCCCAACCTTGATTTTAAACCCATTATTGCTGGACGCTGGGCAAGATTGTGTTTATCCAAAACAGAAAGCAAGATGGACAAATGCTTGCGTATTTGAGCGAACTTCTTTGATGTTTGGGTTCTCTTTTTAAACCATGCATTGTGAATAATGAGAAATGATTCCTATAGCACGATGATTGGTTTATAAAATTGTTCGATGGTTCTATGTCTGCTATTTATGTATTTTCTGATGAGGAATGTTTTTCCGAAACAAATCTTTCACGGGGAGGTTTCTCATTGCAATTATTAGGATATACAGCCACACGTATGCAGTTTCTAATATGATTTTGGCAGTCCATTCTGTATCATTTCAAATTGATTGGGATTCTTAATCGCTTCTTGGTTTATTCTTTACTGTTGGACCTTTGGGATGATAATCTTATTATAAGCTGTTGGGAACTTGTTTTGATATTTGAAGCATTCTATGGAACTGACATTTGTTCGTTATTTCAGCAACAGAAATGTTCAACATTTAGCACTGTCTGACAAGGACCAAGAGGAGAAGGCTCGAAAATGTGAATTTGTGCAAGGACTCCTGCTTTCTACTTTTCTTGACGACAACTTATAAGCTGAAAAGTGCATCCTATTAATGCTAGTTTACATTCTAGTTATGGAAGCCTACTGCCGAAGAAAGAGCGAGAGGACACAGCTGAGCTTTTCGTGTTGTATTTCTGGCAAAAGAGACTCTTGAAGTTCCTATTGTATGTAAAACATATTACGTTCATAATGATATATTTTATAAACGTACTTATTAGCTGCATATTCATTTCATGATTTAAAAATGCTTGTTCTAGCACACTCCCTTACTGATTTGACAACTTCATGAATCTGTGTGTCTCAATGACGAGTTAAACGGATTTGACGTGAATTTAGTTCACAATATCGAACTTGGTACTCTTTGGGATGGAGCTATGCGCCACCAAACAAGCCTTTCTTTAAAGCAATCGACTATTCCATATAAACGCTGAACTTCTGAACTTCTAGTCGCAAAAGTTAACACATTACAGACTGTGAACTTATAAATGCTCGAAAAGTATATACACAATCTATCATTCGTAGTCATCAGAACAGACCACAATTATGACTCAAACTGTCAGGCCTTAGAGCAAAATAGGCTGAATATCAACTACCACAGATTATTCTAGTCCTACAATCCCATCCTCAATCACAATAGTATTAGCATCACTACATAAATGCTAGTTACCCAGTTGCTATAATTCATTATTAACACCTCTCAATCCTATGCTTTGAACTCGCATATTCTTCTCAGGCAACTGGCAGCCCGGAATTCATGAGTTTTAATCTCCACCTCCAGAATGAGTCGTGGGACATGAAAAAAATGTAGTCAGGGTGATTAACTTTCAACAGCGTAAGCCATTTGTCAGCACCTCGCAAGAGAGAGTCAAACTTCTGGCATTCATTGACTCCATCAATATTCCAATCAGAAACTTTGAACTTAAAAGAGGCGAGTCCAAATGTTGGTAATGAGAGCTTTGAGGAGATGTCTGCATCCTGCAACCCTTCATTGACTGTTGAAATATGGAATTCTGGCCCATCAGTTCCTGTATCTAGCAATGCAATTGTATTATGATATGGACAGACTATGAATACTATTACGACACACAATGTATGATCACCACAATGCAAGCACAAATGAGAAGCAAATAGGGAAGACTGAATTACTCCTAACAGGTGTGGCAAGGGAATGGAAAGTCAGAAAACAGGCATTGACGTTTTCCGGAGTTGAGCCTACAGGTATCCTATATATGGGGTACCTGCATAATACGACGCACCATCCCATTCAATATGCATGAGATAAATTAAAAGTTCAGTACTGCACAATTTCTGCTTTGTTTGGCAATAAAAGCTTACCAAGCAATAGAAATCCAGCTTGCAAGAGTCAGATCACAGCTTCTATATGTTTTCAGTTCAGGAAAGCGAGATGCAAGGATTGAAATCTGCTCGATTCAAGAAAATGCAAGGATTTTATATCGACAGAACAGGAATGAAAGATATATGCACAATGCTCTAGGAGATAAGAGGACTTGCCTTGTCAGCTAATGGTTCACGGCGAAATGGAAGATCCTGCTCCAAGTGCTCAAATATAAGACGACCAGGAGGGCTGCTAATATCACCCTCATCCACTGACAATCCTGCGACAGGTTTGTTTCTTACTGGAAGTCTGTTATATCCTTGGCCTGTGGTGTTCTGCCGGTTCCAGGTTCCCCTAGTATTATCAGCTTCTCTATCAGCTTCACATCCACTGCTGTCATCAGTATTTGTCTCCTGGGATGAATCAGTATCGCTCTCCTCTCCAGGTTTCCTGACACGATGTTAAGCCCATTAAAAAATTAAAAGAATTAAAGAAGTTCATGAACACATGCGGGATCATATATTATATGTCATTGAGTTGATAAACATGGCTTGTGTTATCCTTCAAATTCTCTAGCATTATCATAATTTACACAGCAAGATACTATTAAACATTCTGCAAAGGCACTACAAGCTATCTATGAAGAAATACAATACATTTCAAAGCAAACAAGTACTAAGAAAAGCTCACCTTATCTCCATCAACGAGCTTGATGGATCTACATACAGTTGCATAGCAGACAAGTATGGCACATAATATTGGACAACAGAATCATTCCCATTCAGAACCAGAGGGACTTCGGCTCCGTATACACTCCACTCCCAGAAAGAGTCCCAAAGATCACCAAGTATGAAGTATGGTTGGAGCTCACTATCACTATTTCTCCATACCCTCACGCTTGTCTGCAGATCTCCAGAATGTACCGAGTTAAATCATATAGGACATATGTAAAATCATAGAATAAACATCAATTTCCTGCTGCAATGTCTTGAATCAATAAAATACGCTAAAAGTAAGTCAAATCAGGTTTGACTGCCATTATACTCATTCCTCTCCGACAGGCACTGAACAAAGGCGGCTGGGAAGACAGAGGACAAGGGAACAAGAGAAAAACCCGAAAATCTGCCTCATTTGCACACTAAGGAAGTAAAAAGAATACATGAACTACTATTTTAAATTTGAAAAGAGTTCACTTTTCTATGTTAGACATTTAAGAAGCTTTAAATAGTCCAAGGTGACAGTATGAATTCAGATCGATTTATAAACTAGAAAACTACTCCACTTATTATCATACTGTTCTTGGTTAGAATCTCTTATGAGTTTAGCCTTTTTGACGTATAATAACACATTCTTTTCTTTTACGTAAATATTTTATTGGCTGGGCCATAGATAGGAGAATCTTGTAATGGTAACGACAGAGAATAATCCATGAACACGTGGAATAATCGCTGACAATTATTCATGATGCTGCCAAACCTAACCACCAAAATCGGATTGCAGACTCAATCTTCCCTCACCCACCCCCCAACACATGTTTGAATTATACACATCCTCTTATGTGTGAGTGTTTGAGTGGGACTTGTTGCAGGCTGTAGAAAAATATTTTTCCCAATACAATTAGAGAAAACAACATCATGCAATGCAATGCTCGCTAACAAGAAAAAAAAAAGTCTTAAAAGGTGCAGTCGGTTCATTGGTTACCTCAACTAGTATCAACAAGTTAACTATTCAATTCTGCTAGGAAGTAGCCCTTCCATTGCCAAAAAGGACACAATGAAAACCTGAAGAAACTCTCATGTACGTCCCTATTGTTTGCCTTTTTTGTACAAATCTTCTCTATCGTTTGCCTTCTGGAAAAATCATTCCTATCGATTTAATTTTGACATTTGAGCACTCAGATCGACCCTTTTTATGCAAAAGGTCCTTATCGTCTATTTCTCCATTAAAACATTGTAAAATGACTAATTTACTCTCATGTTTAAATAATCAAATAGGAAAATAAATATAATATAAAAATTTGCATCTAGAGTTCCAATTTTACAAAAAAATACAAATGAGTTTCACATAAAATAGTTTAAAACATTCTAACGAAAGTAAAATATTTTATCTACCCAATTAACCAACCTACCCCTACCCTTACCCCTTTGCGCATCCTCTACCCTCCTCTACCACCATCAAAATAATTAAAAGTATATAAAAAATAATTAAAAATAGAAAAAGAAAAAAATAGTGCTTCTTCCTAATTAAGCCCTTGTTTGGGCTCCATTAAAAATGTATTTTTGAATAGTTATATTTTGGAAATGATTTTACTACATGTATATCAAGATTTACATAATGTACTACATAATACGACATGACACTCTACCATTTATCAGTTAAAACACAATTAACTTTTTCACCCAATCTTTTCCCTCCACATCATACTATGTAATCCATTATATACATTTTTTTTATGTACAAGTAGTAAAATCCTTTTGGAGAATGTGTGGTTAAATAATAATGATAAGTTTTGAGTTTATGGGTAATATTATTTTATTAAAGAATGTGTGGTTGAAAATAAAAAAGAGAAAAATATATTTTTGGAAAATGGAGCTCAAACATGATGTAAATTTCGCACCCTACCATCGACCGCCACCGCCATTCTCCCCATCCCACTGTGGCACTATCCAAGAATTTAGCTATTCTCCTATAGTCAAGTTTCATTTGTCAATATCTATTTTATTTTCAGCGAAATTACAAGAATTTTTTAGGGGATTTAGCTATTTTCAACAAATTCTTGTTTATATCTTGTTGCTGATTACACACACACATATATACATTTATGCTCACTATGTCAGTTTCCAAATTTTGTTAAAAATTAAATAAATTCCTATATATGATGTATAAGAAATTTGGATGAGAAAGAAGCACCATTTTTTCCCTTGGTTTTTTATGCTTTTAATTTTCCCTTCAATTATTTTGGTTGTGGTGGTGGAGGGTAGGGGATGGATGGAGGTGTATGTGGGTTAATTGGAAAGATCAAATATTATTCTCTAATTTAAATATTTTAAATTATTTTACTTGACTCATTTGTACATTTTAAAAAACTTGAAACTCTTGGATGCAATTTTTTTATATTATCTCTTCTTTTCTGTTTGTTTATTTAAAGAGTAAGATATACTAATTATATTACAATGCTTTAATGGAAAAAATAGACAGTAAAAACCTTTTACGTAAAGAAATATCGATCAAATGTCAAAATTGAATCGATAGGGACCTTTTGCTCAAATTACCCATCTTTCATTGAAGAAATTAACGAAACATAACGAAAAGGACCAACTTTGCAAGACAAGTTTGAGGATGTAAATGTCAAATTTGAAATGATATAGACTATTTCCACAACAAGTGCAAATGGCAGGAATGTTTTTGCTAATTACCTAATAAAAAAAAAATCCACTTAACAAACTTTATAGAGAGCATAATTTTTTTTCTCTCTGTTAATAAATAAAAAATTTAAATTTTTTGCCAGGCTAAACATGCTTTAACACCCAAAAGTAAGCATTGTTGGGAGTTCTCACCAATTTTGATCGAATTTGGATGACACCATTTACGAGGAGTTTAAAACACTGGCGCTTGCTAATTTTCTTGAGTATCAATATGAATAATTTAAACATCATCCAAAATTGGTTTAGTGTAATTTTGATCGTTTCTTATAATCTCCTCTAATTTTAAGCATTTTGAAACAACTAACTTATAAATAAAAACACATTAACTAAAAAAATTATTTATAAACAATTTTTTTTTATAATTAAAAAATTTACTTATAAGTAAAAAATTACTTACAAAATATAAACCATTTTTTTGTTAAAATTTGTTTATAAAATAAAAATACTATTAATAAACTAAAAATTCACTTATAAAATATAAAAAATCCGTCTATGTTTAAAAATTAGTTAAAAGTACAAATTAACTTATAATTGTAAAATTTTCTTATAAGGAAAACATGAACTTAAAATTTTAAGTAAATATTTAACTTTTTAAGCTAAATTTTAACTCATATGTAAAAAAAAATTACTTAATAAGAAACTATACATTTAAATTGAAAATTTCACTATATATATAATTTTATCCTTTGAAATTTTTTTTAGAACGGATGCATAATAAACTATTACGCGAGTTGAACTGTTTAAAAATCACCACTAAAATCACTCAAAACGTCAACTCATAAATGCTCAAAACGGGGTACTTCAAGCAGGCCTTAAAAAGCAGTCATTTTACATTTTCTATTCTTTTTCAATTAATGCCCACATTGTATATAGAGAGAAAATATTTCATCTTTAATTTCTTTCCTCCTGATAAATCAATAACTACCAAAAAACAAATACAGATTAGAAAATAATCAGAAAAAAGATTGAATTTCTCATTTTCCTAAAATATTTTAATTAATTAAACTTGCACATTTTACCTTAGGGAAACACTGAGCTACAACGGCAGGGGTGGTGTGCTCCAAGAACCGATCCAAGTTAGTTTTTGATGGAGCAGCTCCGTCATCCAAACCGGACCCGACTCCTCTCCTTTCAGGTAATGATGAAGATTTTGACTTCGACTTCAGTTGGTGCTGGCGTTGCTGGTTGTAGTGTCTCATCGCCGGTGGACTGTAATACAATCTTTCCTCTCCTACCCTCCTCCGTCCCTTTTCTACCCAAATAGAGAACACCCAACACAATTCTACTTAATTGAAACGTAAATATATATCTCTGTGGAGTTCTTATCGCTTTAGTATATGTGCGTGATAATTTTTAATTAGTGGGCTATCATAACAATTGGGGTTTAAAGGGGTTCCTTAGAAGTGAAATTGGAGATTTTGGGTTTATTTATTAGGGTTTTTGATTTTGAAGAGTTATGGTCTATTTTTCAATTTTGTGTTTTGAGTTTTGAATTCAGTTTTGTGTTTTGATTGTCTATTTTAAGATTGTTGAAAATGTATTCTTTTTGGCATTTTGAAAAATTATTTTGAAAACACTCAAAATGCGTTTTGAAACTTTTGACTTGATTATAACTGAAAACACCCAACGACGAATTTGTCGTTTTGGGTTTTCTTTTAATTTTCACTTGTTCTCAAAAACTTTGAAAACGAGAAATAGAACGCGTTTTCGCAGTTTTAAAAAATCGAAAACAGAAAACAATTTAAAAATGATAAAGAGAACAGCTTTAGTTTAGCTGAAATGGTGGAGTTTTTTAAGGAAATGAGCATAAAAATAAAAAATGATATGGAGAGAGAAGAAAGAGAAGGAGAGTGTGGTGGGCGAGAGGGAAGAATTAATTGATTAATTTAATATTATTTAATTGTCACGTTAACATGAATTTATTATTATTTAATGTTACAATAGCTTCAATTTAGTTATAATTCCAATGAAATTAAATAAGATTACTAGGAGAATGTACAACTTTAGTACTGTGTGTCTCCTAGAGAATTCGAGCCCCAATAGCTTTCTTCACAAAATGTCACAGTATTTTTTTTCTTCTCTTTTTAAACGGACTAGCCTAACATGCAGCCCCCTAAGATAAACTCAACCCGGACCGGAATGGATTGCTTCATAGACCGGTTCGTAAGTGGCCTAAACAAATATCTCTTAAACCTATCAAATTGATGATTTGGTCAAGTGCCGAAGAAAGGTCAATTACTGTCAATGGAGTAAGCGCTAAGATGCTGATCCTAAAATTTTGTACTTGTCCAAATGCTCTGCTTGTTCTTTACAAGAATCTCCCTCGGAAGTATTGAGGTGGTCACTAATTTGGTACTTTGATAAGGTTTAATGGTCAGCTTCAAATCTAAAGATTGTAAAAGAATATACATTTACATATGGAATCGATCTGATTATGAAAAGGAGTGGACGAGATTTAAGAAGTTTTGTTATGTACTATAAAGATAAAATAGTTATTCCCCTTGTACATGGAATTTTTTGCCAGGTAATGTACACATGTACTGTGTTGGCAGCACCCGATTAACATTTTTTTGCTGACTGCCTATGAAAAAATGGCAAGCATCCTCCTGCGTCAACCCTGACGAAGAATAAAATGAACATTCTATGATTTCTTTCGAGAAAAAATTGAAAAATAGTTTCAAACCTCTGAAGTTTATAAAAATCTTTTCAGTTTTAGCCATCAAATATTTCTCATAAGTTGGTAAGTAATTGTAAAGTTCGAAAATCTTTATAATACCCGTAAATTTTGACAATCTTTTGAGAGCTGAAAATCTATCTCATTGCACAACATCACAAGCATACACAACATCGATAATCGTTATTTCACCACATGAAAGATGGTATATCTATTTCTAGAAAGGAAAAAAATGCACATCGTTCAGTACTGTGGATATACGCACACAATCCTGTGAGAACTTGTTTGTTTCTCTTAAATGTTAATTTTTCTTTCTTCCTCTTAAGATGAAAACAAAATTTTAGCCAAAGAGCAACGAAGATGAAACAATACAAGACAATTGCGCAATGAGATGCTTTGCGTCGCACCTAATTATCACCGTCACTACTAGTTTGAGAATCTTCATCTACGCCGTAAAAAGCTTCGTCAACATCTTCAACTTCGCTTTCTTCCATCTGCTCAGTGGCTTTTATAATTTGTTGCATAGTCGATCTGTTTCCAAAGAAGTATCCCTAAATAATTTGCATTTCAAGTAACATTTAAAAGAATTAAACATGTGCTGATACGAGTTGCAAACGATCAGACAACTGAAATAAAGAGTTTGTGGCTACACCTTTTGATTTCATAAGCTGAAGAAGAAACAATGGATAACGAGTGTCATGTGATTTATAGGAAGGACCAAAAACTAAAAACGAAGAGAAAAAAACCAAATGAAAGACGGAGGAACAAAGTATAAAACAACTTTCACAAGTTATACCTCGTACAAAGAATCTAGAAGCCTTGATTCCTGAGATTTAACATAACTGCCATGATGCAACAATATGTTAGAAATTAAAATAGTTGCAATCTAGTAAAGTGCAGAAATAAAATTTATCGATTGATCGAGTCTCGTGACAACACGATGTTCTAAAACGAAATTGTTCGTTGATAACTGCTGCGACC
>CAIGRP010060499.1:0-33189 GCA_903798385.1 Fraxinus cuspidata | reverse complement strand
TGAGATTTTTCATGAATGAGATACATGTATCTATAACAAGAAAAATCGTCTATCAACGTAATAAGTAACCGTTGACCATTCCAAGAAGTCGAAGGGAATAACCTACAGATATTCGTATGAATTTAGTTCTAAGACACCTGAAGTTCTATTTGCACCTAATCTCCTTATGTTTGTTAGTTTTCCCTTAATGTAATTAATACAAACACTTAAATCTGAAAAATCAAGGGGATCAAGAATTCCTTCTAACGCAAGCTTTAACTTTCTCTTTTGAGAGATGTGACCGGATCACTTGTGCCATAATGAATAGAGAACTTTAACCTAATTAACACGTTCACATGGACATCCATATTGATCAATCAATAAATACAAATAATAGTGGGCCCCATCACAAGAGATTAGGCACAACATTGACATTTAACATTTTGATAAAAATATCAACTTGTAAGTGGTACGCTTAATTTAATAATCAAATATTGACAATAAATCATGTCAAATATTAGTCTATCTTTGGACTAACTCAATGTTCACATAAAAAGATACTTTATAATTGTTACATATTTATTACCACATGTTGCAAATAATTCGGTCAAATTGACCTTTATTTGGGTTAATCAATACCCGCATGAATTACGTACACAACCTTTCTGATATTTCAAATAAATTAATTTAGACAAAAGAGTTTACTTTGATAACATGTTTCAATTAATCTATTTTAGAAAATTAGTAATCCGAAAGAAACTTTAGTACCAAGATTTGAATTTGATTGCCCTTTACCTTTTAATTTTTTTCCTTTCTTTTGTTTTAAAAAAAATTAAAATCCGAACAGAGGCCGAGCGCCGCAGCTCCTGGTGCGGCTAGGGCCTTGTAGTGCCATGGTAGTGTTGTGGCGTTGGGAAACTAGCACTGCGGTGCAGCACTCCCGCTGCCCCTGTTCATCCATTTCCCAAAAATTTCCCAAAAAAATTCCAAAATTTTGAAATTTAGGGCTCGAAATTCACATTCCAAAATTGAGAAATCTAAAGTATGAATTTCAACTCTAATTTTTTTTAAATTCGCAATGATTTAACATGGAATTGACTCTAATACCAATTTTTAGAATTTTACGAAACTCTAAATCTTGTGAACTTGAAAACCAAATTACTTTGTTGCCAAGATCGTACTGTTAAATCACCACGAGAATTATTAAATGCGGAAGGTACCTTAATTCGTTGGTAATGATCCTTTATTATTGGAAGATCAATTGCAATCTCTTCATGTCTGGTTTCGTGATCTTTAATTTTGAATATTGGTTCTTTTAATTCTCGAGTTGTTCTACTTTTGTTTCTTGCTCCATAATTTTGATTGTCTCATTTTCTTCTTTTTGATTTCCTGTTCATGGTTATGGGTTCTGGATCTTTCTTTTCAATATGTTTTTTCTTATATTCTTGTATTGATGGGATGATACAAAGAATGAGAATCACACATGAATCGTCAAATACAATTCAAATGAATTCGGTCTCTACACATATTTAGCCCATACTTTATTTAGATGTCCAAAAGCCCATAACTCAAATTCCTTATTAGATCACTTTAAATGGCTTAACTTTAAGTTAGTCTTTATACGCAATTAATTATATATGTAGGCCTACATGACAAATTAATATTTTCCGAACATATATGTGTTGTATGATTTTCAGTTTATCTGGGAAATTGCCTGTGTTTGTTGATATGGAATCCATTGAGGAAAATGTCGACCTTGAATCTGAAGAGGAGATCCCATTTAACTCAACTCAGCCTACAAACAAAAGCCAATCTTTCAATTTTGAGGCAATCCATGTCATTTCATCCTCAAAAGTTTCCTCTTTATCGGGCTTAAGAAAGATGCAGATCAGTCTGCTTAGGAGTATCTACATCGTCTTAATCAAAGCAAAGATAAACGTTTTGCTTCCATTTGGGCCCATTGCAATAGTGCTGCACTATCTTAGCAAGAAACATGTAAGAACTATAGAACTCCCCTGGTAATTTTATCTCTGTCCTATTCATTAGGAAAGGGCTATGCTGAAAAGTTTCTGATACATTCCCTCTTAACATCAGCATGTGTAATTTTTGGACATTGTTTATTTTAGGGATTTGTCTTCTTCTTCAGCTTAGTGGGCATTACTCCTTTGGCGGAGCGTCTGGGTTATGTGACTGAGTAAGTGTTCAGAAGTGGAGTTTATGCTTTTGCGTGACATTTTTTCAGTTTCTTTTATCTTTGAAATGAACTAATATTCCTGTGCTTGCCATTCTGTTGCAGACAGCTTTCATTTTATACGGGGTCTACAGGTAGTGTTATCTACATTTATTTTCCTTAATCCTTTTAAAGTTCTTAGTAAATTTACCTTCAAAGTGGCCCATTGAGGCTCAAAGTCTCCTGGTTAGAATGTGAACAGTTTTTGACATTACAATATCATGAGGAAAATATTGCTTGAAAGAACTAATGTTTTATATTTGATTCATTTTCCCAATGAACTGCCATCCTATTGTGTATATGGTGCTTATGGCAGATAGATTTTCAAACTTTAGACTGAAATGCATTCGGAAAATTCCTTGCCAGTTGCATTTTGGGAATATTGCAACTCAAAGGTATGAGGTGTTGACCTTCTTCCTCCAGCTATAGCAGGGCTTAATAAAGTATAGTGGTTGGAAAATTTATTAGTTATCTTGAAAAAGGAAAAGATAAAGGTGGTACAAGAATTTGAAGAGTATTTTGTCAGTGAAGATTAGCATTGGTATAGAATTCATTAGGATACTAGTGGATTTTTTTCAAATCTTAGCAACCTACTTGTATTGTCATTATTGTTGGTGGAGGCAGGATTGAGGAAATCACTATATATTCATTAGGGCTTAAAAGTTATATCAAATGAGGAGTTCACGCAAGTGTTGATTCCAGAGTGTATCTTTAAAGGATGTTAGTGGTATGTTAACAAGTATGTATATTGCTGCTCTGGCTACTTGAACTGGTGGAAGAAAGCTTCAGGTGGATGTAACAAGTTATACTTTCAAGGCACTTTTGTAACAAAATCAACATTGTATTTTTCTTTTATAAATCTTTTAGGGTCAGCAGCTTCCATCAACCAATCGATTTTAGCGATAGATTCAGAGAGGCAATAAACCTGTGCACTTGCGGTGCATGGATGAAGGTTCTGATGGTGATTCTACTTTACTGGTGTATGCAGTATGCAGTCACACTGTCGGATCCAGGACTCAAATTGTAGCGAAGAAGTCTGTATCCCTTGTTCATATAAAGTGAGTCCCGCATGAAAAAAAGCTTGGAGGATATGCGGAAAACCTTATTGTTCAAAGTATTTACGGAGAAGTTGCAGTAGATGCAATATGGGAGATGCATTGCAAGTTGCATACTTTTGCTCTCAGAGGTGAACATAATTTGGTGGAGGCAATGGTATTTGGGGGATGGGTTGGGGACCCAGCTCCGTGTCCTCGCTCTCAGCTAAATTAGGGGTGGATATGGTTGCATTTAGTTCTAGTTCCAAGAGAACCGAACCGAATCATGAACCAATTTTTTTTTTTTAATGGAACTAAATGGTTTTTCTAAGATATGGAACCAGACCTAACTGAACCGAACCATTCGGTTCTGGTTTGGTTTTAGTTTCATTTCTTACATTTTTGGACTTACACCATATCCATAAGTTAGTAATATGTACCCAAGTAAAAATAAATAAATAAATCAACCATTTATCAAGTTTAAATTATCATTCATCAAGATCACAAAAGTCAAAACTAATAAACATAATATAGTCATAATTTGAATACACAAATTAATTTTCATTCCCATACAAAAGATTGTTCAATAAGTAATAACAATGATTCACTAAATTAATTGCAGCAGTTTTGAGAGCACACCTCCACAACAAAGGTTGAATTATACAAAATTTTTATTGTCCACTTTTATAGACAATCATTAACTGTTTAATTCTCCATGGATGTTTATTGAATTTTCCTCTATTTGTGAAGAGCACAAATAATTCATCAAACAAGTAAGGTAAAAAAAATAGTTTAAAGGCTTTTTAAGTGGCTGACCAATTTCATTTTCAGATCATGAACTGATGTGAAAAAATGCGGTGCAAGCGTGCCGCGACGTTGTATAAATTGAAAAGGAATAAAGGAGAAATGATTCAAATAAATACAAAATTAATGAGCCGTCTTTAATGATCGAGAACCGATTAATGGACTGTATTCAACGAATACAAAAATAGGGCCTCCACTAATTAATATATTAAAAAAAAAAAAAAAATTGATTCTGGTTTTCGGTTCTAGAACAAGAACCGAACCGAACCGAACCAAAACCATAACCAAATGGTTCTTGGTTCAGAAAACCAAAACCATAATTTTTTTTGTTGAACCGAACTGAACCGCTTGGAAGGGTTTGTAAAATAGAACCTCATCCTGCTATATACCACTTCTTTTGCCACTGATTATTGTGTAGCTGTCACTGATTAATTATATCCTATGATGACAGATTATGTGAAGTTCACTAAACAATTTTCTCTAAGCAAGGAAACAGAGAAGGGGAGATGGTCACGTTTCTTTTCTTCATTTCTTGTTCGATCAACTCACTTGACATAGAGCAGATGAAAAATGAGATTGTCAAAAGTCTGCTAAGATATTGTTCTAAGAGATGCTAAATGATTCGTTTTGAAGGAGATAAAAGGATATTGGATTGTCTCTTGTTAGTTATGCTAGATTATTTCGATTGCTTATTGGGCTGGGTTCTTCTCTTATTCACCAAATTGAATATAGTTTGACTTGGAAATATCATTTCAGCTGGAGTTGGGAACATGAATGTTTGATGTATGCTGGAAATCAACTTGAGTCAGACCTTTCGTTACGGACACGTCTCATATTTTTTTCATATGTTTCCAGTGTTTGCACAAAAAACATCCAGTGGGATGATTTTACATTCTTTTGATTTACACACATTTTCACCTTACCATGATTACAAACGGATGATTATATTTAGACTAGTGGATTTCACTTCATCATCAATACTTTTTTGTTGAAACTGCAGTGGGGGGCCTCCTAAACGCAACCTTTGGCAATGCTACTGAGATGATAATTTCAATATATGCATTGAAGAATGGGATGATAAGGGTCGTTCAGCAATCATTACTGGGTTCTATATTGTCCAATATGCTTTTGGTGCTTGGATGTGCCTTCTTCTGTGGTGGGGTGGTTCATCACCAGAAAGTACAGACTTTCAATAAGGTGGTGGATCATGCTATTCAAACTAATACATTTATGATTGAAATCTCTATGGATTGAACACTTACTTTATGTTTTCTACTTTGTTTGTGGGAGCAGAACCCACTGGGCCTATTAATGTTCTCCCCGTAGCCTGAGTACAGAAATGCTAATATGTGTCAAAAATGTTTCAGGCAGCTGCCCTGGTGAACTCAGGTTTGTTATTAATGGCCGTCATGGGTTTATTATTTCCAGCAGTTCTGCACTTTACTCATACGGAAGTGCATAAAGGCAAGTCGGAGCTAGCTCTTTCACGATTTAGCAGCTGCATAATGCTGATTGCATATGCAAGCTATCTTTTCTTTCAGCTCAAGAGTCAACCAAATTTGTATGGTTTTCTTGATGAGGTGAGTATCTCTTTTTTATCCTTTGTAGAAACTGGTAGTGTTTAGAGTTCTTGTAGCATTAAGTATTGCATAAGCAATCCTGCATATTTTTCAATTTATTCACACATGCATTTGCGAAAAATTTATTTGGACCGTGGATTTCATCGACCTGATTTAACTTCTCTGGCATTTGTCACAGCCGAGGGAGAATAATGAAGATTCTGATGAAGACGAGCCCCCCGAGATTACCCAGTGGGAAGCAATTGGGTGGCTTGCTATGTTGACACTGTGGATATCAGTTTTGTCTGGGTATCTGGTTGATGCCATACGGGTATGTACCACATTCTCCCCCAAGCCCAAAAAAAAAAAGGACAAACAATGAAAGGTAAAAAGTCTCGTACTGTTACAGTGCATTAATGCATATCCCTTTTTGCTAATTTTTCTGAAATATTATATAACTTCTTAGCAGAAAGTTAAATGATATTTTACTCCCATGTTGCCTCCTTTCCACTGCATGCATTGGTTTGAGAGGATATGTTTTTATTATGGACATGCAATATAGATAAAAGTAAAAAGTGACAGTAATTTTTTCTTGAATAAATTTAGACATAAGTTTGAGCTATATCGCGCCATACTTCTGCTCTCATATTTGTAAACTAAGCAAAAATGTTTTTAAAATATGCATTAGATTGGCTAGGTATTAGTCCTTGGATATTACAAATTTATGAGGTTTTCCTAGGTTTCAGTAGCCTATGTAATTTTTAATAATACCTATAAGAGAGAGGGAATGTATAAGAATGTTCAAATTGAAGATCTTTGCAACACAGTCCTTCATCTTGTTACAAAAGCCATCGTCTCCAGCTTTGATTTACTTCTCAGAAGCTCTGGCTAACCACTCACTCTCTTGGTCAAGCTGACCCACTGGCCCCATACAACTATTGAATTAAGAATTCTGATGCCGAATTTTTGTTCGTCACCGTAAAAATTAGGGGTGACTGATGAAGATCATAAAATTTGTGCACATTGTTCTTTTTCTTAGCTTTATTTGATCGTTATATTGCAAGCAGAATATGTAGTCATTTTTCAAAAATATTTGAATTGTTGCTAATTTGTTACTGATCTTACTGGCAATTGTTAATTGGGAAGCTCACTGGCTGGGAAAAGGAAAAGGATACATTTCACGGATTTTTAATCAAAATTATTACCAATATACATTCTGCATTACTTGCCTTCATCATCCATATAAAATCCAAACTCTTAGTTCTCTAGACTCCTTTCCTGCAGTTGCTTTACGAACTGCATTCTGCACTTCGCCTTTTAGATTTATTTTGAAAACTGAATCCACTTTGCATATTTGATGGGTGGGAGTTCTCTTGTCTTGTCATCGTTGGGTGGTCATCAATTTGTTTGAACAGCTGATCTTACTACGTTGCTTTTAGTTCTCTAGATTCTTTTCCTGCACTTTCTTTTCAAACTGTATTTTTTTTTTTTAAAAGTGAATCCACTTTGCATATTTGATGGGTGGGAGTTCTTTTGTATTGTCATTGTTGGTTGATCATCAGTTTGTTTGAACAACTGATCTTACTGTGTTGTTGGTAATTTTTTAGGGAGCATCTGACGCGATGAACATGCCAGTGGCTTTTATTAGTGTCATTTTGCTTCCAATTGTGGGAAATGCTGCAGAACATGCAAGTGCTATCATGTTTGCCATGAAGGACAAGCTCGTGAGTTGGAAAACCATAACTTCTGCACAAACAATTTCTTCTTTGTGGTTAAATTCAATTAACTCTGCATTTTACAGGATATCACAATTGGAGTTGCAATTGGATCGTCTACTCAGATATCAATGTTTGTGGTAATGTCTTGCATCTATTATGGTCATCATTGTTAATGCTCAATTTCTGAATGGTGTAGCAAGCTTTTACTCTCATAAATGCAGATACCATTCTGTGTAATTGTTGGATGGACAATGGGGAAGCATATGGACTTGAATTTCCAACTCTTTGAAACTGCTACACTATTTATCACTGTGTTAGTGGTGGCATTTATGCTTCAGGTTTGATTCCTCCCTTTCTCCTTTCCTGGCTACCATCCAGGTGGGGTAATTCAAAGTTACTTATATAATGTGTATGGAGGAATGCTTTTTCATCTTTGAGTTGATGGGGGTACTCCAATCAAATTATCTTCTAATGTTACTGTGTTTTCTCAGTACCTCCTGTTAAAACGCAAGTGTAAGATGAGCTGTACATCTATTTTCTCGTGCATATAATAAGGGGTTGTTTGACAAAGCTTTTCATAAAAAATTTATCAGATTTTGATAAAATTGATGTAATGTGTGGTTGAAAAGTTTATAAAAGTTGTGGGTTACTTTGACCTCAACTTTGTAGCAAGTTTGAAGGTATCCCAAACAAGCACTTGGAAATGGAATGGAGCTTTCCTAGCAATCACTTTATCACTACTGTTTATGTTGATGCAGGAAGGAAAATCAAACTATTTCAAAGGTTTGATGCTTATTCTATGCTATCTTATTGTTGCTGCAAGTTTCTATGTACACATCGATCCATCAAATGGTGAGCACGTTTAGCTTTCTGTTATGCACGGAGTTTTACATCACTTTTCTTTATTACTTTTCCTGGGTACATAAAGGATCGGCTACTGCAACCTGGTGTTGTTCTGGTTACATCGAAATTGTGGGAAAGTATGGTTCGGGTTAACCTGAATTTGTGGTGGGGGTTAAGTAACATATCTGGAAAAATTAAATTTTTTTGGAAAGAGAATCACGTGCTCAATTTTGGAATCTTTTTTGCAAGTTAATATTAAACTTCATATTAATCTTATAAACATCCTTCAAGACCTATCGATATGTTTTCAACTCTTATTAGCACACTAGTTATGCTTCTTGGTAATGCTCTATCATGATCGAAGGAAATTTGGCCATCTCCAATCCCGGTTTACTTGGCATTACTAATATAAAGTAGAGCCACTAATGTGGAGCTTTTCATTTTCTCAATATTTAAAAATGGAATATAAAGCTTTGACTTTAGACTTTTATATGTAGGTGCCTTTCAAAGATATCATGCTCTTTTTGTTCTACGCAATTTAAAACCTGTATTGTCAACTTCTCAAAATATTGGTTTAGAGCATGTTTGGGTATGCTTGAAAGCACCTTAAAGAGGTGCTTTATTGGATATGCTACCAAAAAAAGCATGCTCAAACGTGCTCTTAGTTTTAACTCAAATTGGAATTAATGTTTATTCATTTGGGCTTTGTGCAGATGATGATTAAGAGAGAGGAGGATTATTTCATTTGTTTGGTGTTGGCGCAAAAAATAGCTAGATCTGCGACTGCGACACTCTATAAACAAAGCCCATCTTAGTAAAACTTAACTTTGGCCCTAAGCAGTAGGTAAAAAATATGGATAGAGAACATTATCAATGTCAGCAGAAGTGCTGAGCCGGTAGATTTTGAGTCTCATATATTCATCTGTGTTATATGCTATTTGATCAATAAACAAAATTGAGCAGAATCGACATTCACCAGCATTACAGACAGCTGTTTTTTGGTTCTTGATACGAATAAGATGCTAGGTTGGATGCAAAGTAAATTGGAGCATGTAATCTTTGATATCTTTTGTCATTCTTTAAGAATTATTTTGTTATGAAATGCATCCCTGTTGGTTCATTTTTTGTCCAAGTTCAGTTTGAATAAATCATTTGACTAGTCAGATTTGAGTAATTTGTTCAATATATAATTGTTTGGTAGCAGCCTAATGAAATTTTTTGATTTTAAATGGTATGTAGCTTGTCTTTATTTCAGTCACTATTCTAGGTGCCAACTGGTAAGAATATGGAAATCAGACCAAGATCTGCGCCAACCATATATTTATGTTTCTTGGATTTGTTTACCCAAGAAAATGACAATTTTATCCATGATCAAAACCAGTTTTTTCTAGATTAAATATCCCATATGATTTATAAAAGGGAGACCCTCCCCTCTCCTTCTGTGCCCGTGTCGTCGCTCCTCCATTTTTGTGTACTCGGGAGCACCCGAGTATGCGGAAAAAGCGGACGGGATGGGAGCTAGGCTAGAAAGACAATTATGGCCTGTTCTCTTTACCATTTTTAAGTCGTTTTCTATTTTCGATTTTCCAAAACAGCGAAAACGCGTTCTCTTTCCCATTTTCGAAAACGCATTTTTGAAAACAAGTTAAAATTTTGTAAAGAAAACACAAAACGATAAATTTGTCGTTTTGAGTGTTTTCAGTNACCATTTTTAAGTCGTTTTCTATTTTCGATTTTCCAAAACAGCGAAAACGCGTTCTCGTTTGAAAACAAATTAAAAATTTGTAAAGAAAATCCAAAACGACAAATTTGTCGTTTTGGGTGTTTTCAGTTATAATCAGGTCAAAATTTTCAAAACGCGTTTTGGGCGTTTTCAAAACAATTTTTTAAAATGTCAAAAATAACACATTTTCAAAAATATCAAAATGGACACTCAAAAAACAAAACACAAAATAAATTCAAAACTCAAAACACAAAATTGAAACACAAAGAGAATGGCCCCTTAGGGGTTGGAACTCCTCGACAAGTTCCTGATTACATGGGAAAGGAGGGAGTGACCCAAGTATGGTGTTAGGTGGACATATTCGACCTGTCATGCTCGTCTACCATGGGGATCAACTCAACAACATGGTGAGCCAGTTTGTTCTCGCGAATATGGTGAACTAGTATGAGTTGGCACCTTCAAAATATCTATGCTCGGCTCAACCTTATCAGTTTATGTTGGCGAATATGACAATTTTTTGTTTCTTGACTTCTCGACAAGCAACTCACACGAAAAATAAAAATAAAAATAAAAAATCAAGTCAGCTCATTTCATGACTCGCCTCTTGGGCGAGTTGAGCTGCTCGTCCCACTTGACACCCTTAGGCTTGAGAGAACCTGAAGTGACAGGGCCAAGGGGTATATGAGCAGTTGGAGGAACAGGGGGAGAGAAGAAAGGAAAAATTAGGGTTGAACTTCGTAACTTTTTGCTTAGTATAGTTTTGGCTCTTCAACTTAAAAAGAGGAGGTTTTTGGTCCCAATCTATTGAAATACGTGAATTTGGTTGCACTTGAGAGAATCCATCAAAATGGATGTTAAAATTGCCAAGTTCATGTTAAATATGTGAATCCGAGTCTTCCATATTAAAACTTTGACAATTTAGCCCCCATATTTTAAGTTATGTAAACGTTACATGCGATTTTTTAATGTACATTATCAGTTTTTGCCACGTAAGAACCCATATTTATATATTTAAATAAATAAAGGTTTCAGGACCTTACTTTTTGAAGGATGAGAGTTAAAACCACACAATTAATTAGTCTAGCACTATTTTTTCTCTAGAAAGGGCGGATTGAGAAAGAAGATAATAATGGAAAAGGGTATTTTGCAAATGTAAACAAAATGAGGTCATCAGATATAAATTTCTAACTAAAATTTTCAAAAAAAAAAATTCCCAATTTGGTCCTTGAAACGTTCCTCAAAAAAATAATTGGCTTTGTGACTTTATCCAAGCAACTTAGAGATTAACATTTTTTAAGTCCTCACGCGGGTCATCATGCATTATCCAGTTTGGATATGTATGGTATACATTTAAAGGTACCTTAATTTGTAAGGATGATGTTTTTTTTCAGTACAGCACATTAGACGAAGAACAAATTTGTCAAAACTAATATGACTTTGTTATAATTGTTAAAGATTTAGTTACTTTTGAGTCGTTCAAACAATTTAAAAACGATCCAAACTGAGATTGTTCGAGAATAATGCTTATTTCTTGCAAATGGATCCGAATATTTTATCATAATCATAAAAGTAGTTATAGCTTATTGAAAATTTAAAGGGAGAATCATAATTGACTTTGAACAAGTGGTGTTAAAAAGATGAGTATTAGTGCAATTGGCCGACCATTGCTTGGTTAATGACCGGTGAAATGATGGGTGAATATTTTAGCAAATAAGTGACATTTATTATATAATATATATGATAATGCTCTAAAGAGCCAAGCATCATCCAAAGTTTGGGTTGGGTTAGATATGTTCTTGATATCATATTTTATTTAAAAATTTCTTCGAGATTTAATTATTTCGCACTATCTTTCTCTTGCGACGCTTGACAAATCAGTATGGTACAATACTATATGATGCTACCTTTATTACTTTGCTTGCATTTTGGATTTTGATCAACAAAAAATGTTAATGCCTTAGGAAAACTTTCGTTTGAGGTCACGTGAGTTATAAATTTGTTATAGATTAGTCATTTAATTTTAATTTACTTTGATCAGCTAACTTATATTTTTGTTCAGTATGAACGCTCGTTTGTAACCATGACCAAAACTGGCGATCAGTCTCACGTGGTTGAAAAGAATGTGTGACTTTGTACATGTTTGATGTTAAATCAGTAGTTTTCCAATCGAAAGGGGAATACACAGACAAATTTTGAGTTCTTAATTTGTACAATTGAGTTTTTATTGTTTCCGAAAGCTATTGATTTAATGTCGAAACAGGTCCTAGTCACATGCTTTGCAGCCATGTAGAACTGGGTATTATTTATAATTAATATCGTCCAATTGAAATAAAACAAAAGTTGAGTAGTCAATTGAAAATGATTTAAACATGGGTGACCATCGTGAAATGAACCTTTCAATTGTGTGACCAATAAAATTTCCCCTCACGTGTATTTAGTCAACTACGGTTGAGATAATTTTAACAATTTACCTTCATTTTATTTGAGTTTACCATTTACGATTTATTTGATAACATAGATTGTACTGTATTTATTATTATTAAAAATATAAATTTATTTTCAATAATATTTCATACCGTATCAAATATTATGTCAATTCCTTTTGGTTGACTTGTATAAATTGCTCAAATGCTTCGCGCGTCTCCTAGCCAGCAATCTTGACTCTATATTTTGTTTGTTAGGGCATTTTAATATTAGACGTGGTATAAACAAGTACATAAGCAAGAAGTTATCTACAAATCACATGATCAATAATTTCGAACCTCCTATTGGTTCTTCTATCTTGTACTTTCGACTATACTATTATTGACGATTTTTATAATAGCTGCATTGAGACGACAAATATCATTAATATCAAAAATGGCATGATAAATCTTTACTTTAAAAATTAAAACTATCCAGTATCATCTAACATACATATCAAACGTGCCCTTATCGATCATAACCCATAATCCAAAATTTCGAAAATTCGGTACATGCTTCAATAATGGTATTTGTGACATTCAAGAAAATGTTTGTTTTATTTTTAAATTTTTTTATTTTATATAATGTAGTAGAAAATTGATTTTACGGGTCAACGGGGTAATTGTACGTGTACATACGTAGGAGACCAAATAGGGTATTCTTTGAAATAGGACATGACATGTGCAAATGGCCATTACATTACTGAAAATGTCAGCCCATCATATATAGTAATATATTGGATCCCTTGTCAACAAAATGGAAAATACCTCATAATGCATCCCAAAGACTCTTCACCCCTCAATCTCTATGAATAGGTTTCCTCCAAGCCATTTAAAAAATGTACAATATATTTTTAAGTACTATTACGATAAATCATTTTCGAGTTCAACGCTTCAAATAAGTCATTATCGAAAAATATTTTACAACAAAAAGAAAAAAAAAATTGAATACTAGTATTTTTTACAAACTTACAATTAATATCACAGCAGATATCTTGTCTTAAGAGACTTTCGTAAATAACATATGCTAAAAGGTTGATTTTGTGAGGTTACCAAGTTGGAATAAAATGGATTGTTACGTAACGTAGGATGAGTCGTCGTCAATGAAATTTTTTGAGAAATTAACTTAAGATTTTAAATGTCAAAAGTCATGTAGCATCTGACCAAACGTGGTTCAAAATAATTAATGGATAGATTAATTTTCATTCTACAATATGTATGGTTATTTAATATTTAGTAAATAGAAGCAGTCACAACCACCATAATTATCTTTTTGTTTGGTACATACAAGTGGTCACTACAATAGTTTTATACAGGGAAAAAGATATTCAACAAGTGGCAATGGGAGCTTGTGAAATTTCCGCTGCACCCACCCACGGAATATACACGCTCTCTCTTCTCTTTTATATAATAAAATATATTTGTAACATCGAATTTTAACCATCTTATCTACCATCATTTGAGTGACCCGATTTATAGACTTACGAGCTTGAACAATACATCCCTCAGTCGTCACACACTCGTGGTACGAATCTTGATCCAGGATACCACTTATAAAAATCGGACTTAAATTATCCTATCTAAAAGCCAATTATATGTATATGCAGAGCATAACATAAAGAAAGTCCACCAGCCAGCCGTCCCAAAAGTAAACGCTTTTTTTTGATAATTTAGGCTCAACTTTTAATATTGCTCCATGTCAACATCACCCACTCTATCTTCCTCTCTACCCTCTCTCCCTCCTCTTTGGTGGGTAGAAGACTAAAGTCTGCACAAACTTAGATGAGAAAACTGGACGAAGAACCCACATGATTGATTGGAATATCTTTGGTACCTTCATCTGTCTTCATCTTCTGTTGTTTTCCTAATAATCATCAACACACAATAACCCCTATTGAATCAAATCCTACACAGTCATCAACTTATTTCAGCCATGCTCTTGTCTCCATTCCATTCTTCTTCCTCGTCCTATTGGTGTTTCTTGGATGTGCTGTTAATTGTAGTGGTGGTGAATCTTTCTTGTTCTGTATATACCTGCCATGGCTCATGTAATGAGCAAGATCGAAACTCTTTATCATCATTCAATCTGAGTATTAGTACTCCATCTCCTTTGAATTGGTCTCTTTCTTTTGATTGCTGCAGCTGGGAAGGAGTTGGATGTGATGAGAGTGACAGGGTGAACAGTCTATTGCTACCGTCGAAAGGGCTAGTTGGAACCATATCCGCTTTTATGGTAAACCTCACCAGTCTCACTCAACTCAACTTGTCACGGAATTGGCTCTCTGGTCCTATCCCGGATGGATTTTTTATGGCCTTGAACCGCCTGGTAATCATTGATATAAGCCATAATCGTCTCACCGGACAGTTATCAGATTCTGATAAGTTGATGAGTACTGTCACAATAGTGGATTTATCCAGCAACCACTTCTATGGGAGAATCCAATCTTCATTTCTCCAGCCAGCATTGAATTTGCAAAGATTTGATGTCAGCAATAACAGCTTCTCCGGTTCAATCCCTTCATCTGTCTGCAGATTTTCGCCTTCAATTGTGCATCTTGATTTCTCCAATAATAACTTTGTAGGCCCAATTTTGCAAGGTTTTGGCCTTTGTCCCAATCTATTGAGACTACGAGCAGGTTTCAATAACCTTTCGGGTGCCATTCCCAGTGATATTTACATGGTTTCAGCACTGCAAGAACTGTACTTGCCTGCCAATAAACTCTCTGGAGTGATAGATGGAAGCATTGTTAACCTCATTAACCTTAGAAACCTCTCTCTCTATGGTAATGAATTGACAGGAATGATTCCTCAAGATATTGGGAGGCTCTCCAACTTGGAAGAGTTGTGGCTTCACATAAATAAACTAATGACAGGCATGACTCCTCAAGATATTGGGAGGCTCTCCAACTTGGCACCTTTGTGGCTTCACATAAATAAACTAAATGGAACTCTGCCCCAATCTCTTACGAATTGTACGAGACTTACAACGCTGAATTTAAGGGTCAACCTCCTTGAAGGTGAGCTTTCTGCTTTTGATTTCTCCAAATTCATTCAGCTTAGATCAATTGACCTTGGGAATAATTTCTTCAGAGGTAGATTGCCATCGAGCCTTTTTTTGTGCAAGAATTTGACCGCAATTCGCCTGGCTACTAATAGTTTAAATGGAGAGGTTTTGCCTGAAATAATGGCACTACAATCTCTATCCTTCTTATCCCTTTCTAATAATAGCCTAAACAATATCACCAGTGCTATGCGCATCCTAACAGAGTGCAAGAACCTCAGCACTTTAATCCTCTCAAAAAACTTTTACAATGAACCACTGCCTGGAGATGAAAACTTGATAAGAGCTGGCGAGTTCCAAAATCTTCAAGTCCTGGGTTTAGGTGGCTGTGGATTCACGGGTCTAATTCCAATTTGGCTGTCCAGACTAGATAAGCTGGAGGTTCTAGACTTATCGCTTAACAACATCACAGGCTCCGTCCCAGGATGGTTTGGGGATCTTCCAAACCTTTTCTACTTGGATTTGTCCCAAAACCTTTTATCAGGAAACTTCACCATGGAACTTATAAAACTGAGAAGACTAGCAACACAACGGACTTCAGATCAAGTAGACCAAAGTTATTTAGAATTGCCTGTCTTTGTTCAGCCCAATAATGCCTCCAATCTGCAATACAACCAGCTCTCCAACCTGCCACCAGCAATATACCTCAGGAGTAACAGTATCAGTGGTACCATCCCACTTGAGATTGGCCAACTGAAGTTTATCGTTGCCCTGGATCTCAGCGATAACAATTTCTCTGGCAGCATTCCTGTCACAATATCTAATCTTACTAACTTGGAAAAACTGGACCTCTCTATCAACAATCTTTCTGGTCAAATTCCTGCATCGCTCAAAAATCTTCACTTTCTGTCTTTCTTCAATGTTGCATACAACAATCTTGAAGGTCCTATACCTGTAGGAGGTCAGTTTGACACATTTCCTAATTCAAGCTTTGAAGGAAATCCACGTTTGTGTGGTAAAATTTTGCAGCGCTCGTGCAGTAGTCAACCAGAAACTACCCATCAGTCAGCACAAAGGAAAGGAACAAAGAGAAAAATCATTGTACTCGTTCTCGGGATTTGTTCTGGCATTTTCACTTTTACTATGCTGATATATTGGGTAATTTCCAAGAGGAGGATCCTACCAAAAAGTGGCCCTGAGAAAACTGATATGGATATGGTATCCTTCAATTCTTCTGGAGTATTTAATGAAGTTGAAAATGATACCAGCCTTGTCATATTGTTTCCTAACAACACAAATAAACCAATGGACCTAACAATCGCTGAAATCTTGAAAGCCACAGATAATTTCAACCAGTCAAACATAATTGGGTGTGGGGGCTTTGGTTTGGTATATAAAGCAACTTTAGCAGATGGTACCAAGCTGGCAGTTAAGAAACTCTCTGGAGATATGGGTCTGATGGAAAGGGAATTCAAAGCTGAAGTTGAAGCTTTGTCCACTGCCCAACATGTGAATCTGGTTACTCTGCAGGGTTACTGTGTTCATGATGGCTATAGATTGCTAATATATTCTTACATGGAGAATGGGAGCCTGGATTACTGGTTGCATGAAAAACCTGATGGAGCATCCCTACTCAGTTGGCCAACTCGACTGAAGATTGCTCAAGGGACAAGTTATGGGGTGGCTTATATGCACCAGATTTGCGAACCACATATTGTGCATCGTGACCTAAAGTCCAGTAACATACTTCTGGATGATAACTTCGAAGCACATGTGGCAGATTTTGGGTTAGCAAGGCTGATTCTTCCTTATCATACTCACGTAACCACCGAACTAGTTGGTACCCTTGGTTACATTCCACCAGAATACAGTCAATCATGGATAGCCACATTGAGAGGGGATGTCTACAGTTTTGGGGTTGTTATGCTCGAACTATTAACTGGAAAGAGGCCTGTGGAACTATTTAAGGCAAAGATGGCAAGAGAATTGGTTGCATGGGTACAGCAAATGAGGAACGAAGGAAAACAAGAAGAGATCTTCGATCCACTCCTTAGAGGCAAAGGCTTTGAAGAAGAGATGCTGCAAGTGCTTGATGTGGCTTGCATGTGTGTCAACCAGAACCCTGTCAAGAGGCCGACTATACAAGAAATTGTTGATTGGCTCAAAGATGTAGGGTGCAACCGTGAGGCAGCAGCGTAAGGGAAACAAGCTACATAAAGGATTGTACATACAAACATCAGTGCCAAATTACTTCTACAATCAGTTTGCCGTTCAGGCAATTCTTTTTCCTTTTAAAAAAAAACAAGAGGTTTATGTAATGAGTATGCGAACTTGTACAAAGATAAATTTTGCTGCCAAAGAAAATAAAAATGCATGTGTACATACAAAAATACACAACAAACACACGCATATGTATTGAACATAAGTTTAATATGCTGCCATGGTCAAGTTTTATACAGCAGTAATTTCTAGGTTCATACGAATAACACTCATTTTATCAATATACAACAGGAATTAAACTTCTAGAGTACAGCATTTACATGGTCATGCTGTCATGCCAAGTAAATTTTATATTTAGTCTGCCTATAGAAATGCGTGTTAATAATAAAAAAACTACTTAATCTTTTCCATATGGTGTAGAATCATGTTCATACAGAAGGGTAGCAACATTGAGGCGTGAACAAGTTAGATGTAATATACCCTAATCATGTCAGACATTTTCTCTGTCCTGGAGGTCAAAAGAGAAGAAATTCCTAAAGAACTGCAGTATGTTTCATATCAATTGATCAAACATCTAGGCTTTCCAACACATTGTAGTATCATATACAAGAGCTTTGCTGACATTCTCCTTTTTGTTTATGTTATCCTAGTATGTAACTACAAATATCTCCAAAAAAAAAAGATCAATCACAACTCACAAATTCAAGTTCCTTTAACAATCAATTCCAATTACATCCTTTGCTAATCAAATCATAAAAAGTTTGATCAAGCACAAAAGTTGACATTCTCCATTTTGTTTGTTATCTTAGTTATGAAGGAATTTGCAAAAGCTACCTTTTCAGCACCTTCAAAATCCTCTAACACCATATTGCCAAAGTGAACCACTGTAAAAATTAGCTGCTATTTTGCCTCTTTCTGTAAATCTCAACAACTTTCTAAATCTCAGACAATTCACCTTTTATACATTAAAAAAAAAAACCCATTTATGTCAATTGAAGTTAACTATCCTGTTTTCAATACCTGATTAGACATGAAACTAAAATGATCCAAGATTTTAATTTAAAGCCACGCCAACCGCATAGCTCGTAACATATTAACCGGAACTATATCTTCTGTGATATCTCAATAAATTATTAGCTCCTCAACATCCTAATGGAAAAATCACAAAAAAAAAAAAAAACTTCTAAGGAAGTCAGACAGTTGCTTGTAAAAATAGGAGATAGAGCCAATTTACTTTAAATAAAATCGTCAAGGTTTCACTTGTTTAAAAATGATCAAATTAAATTGCTTGGGAATTTTAAACAAAAATATTCAAAATTGTACATATTTCAAAACAATACAAAGTAATAACGTACATTTTCTAAGATGACATAAAATCGTTGTAGTTATTATTTCTCACACATCATCAGTACTAGATCAAATTTAGAACATAAAGGCCGAAATTTTACAATTCTTCATAATGTTGTGAACTCTCCCCCTAGTTCCGGCCAAATGAATGAACTCAAAATGTTTTAGATATTTCTACAAGCAGTTAGCACTCTGGGCACTAATCACAATCCGTAAAATCGAAGCAATAATGTAATACCATCAAACTCGAGTTGAATTAAATCCGAAATTTTTTCTTATAGTCAAGATTCAGTTTTAAATTAGCATAAATAGAAACAGGAAATAAGATAAATCGCGTGGATCAAAATGAATGATAACCTCAAACATCCACACAGAATGAACCGCGATCCCTTCACTTTAGGTCAGAAATTGGAAATATTGGCGTATAATTAGGGTTCTTGGTTTGATTTTGAAAAGGAGTATGGAGGGAAGAACCTAAAAAGCGCACTACCAAAAACAGGTAGAGTCCACGATTTTAGTTTAAGAACAAAATGTCATAAATAAAGGGAATTTATGACACGACTTCGTTTTAAAAAATAACAAATTAGATACAGTTTTGCTGCAGGTACAGTCTGATTGACATTATTTGAAATAGCTAATATTTTTCCCCTAATTTAAAAGATTGTTGATAAATTCTAAAAAAAAATTGAAAAAATAAATAAAAATTTTTTAAAAATATATAAATTAAGAATCAAATTATAAAAAAATCTAGAAAAATAAAAATTATAAAAAATAAAAATATTTCAAATACTTAATGATTATTTAAATAAAAATTCTAATAAAAATATTTAAATGAACACAAATGATTATTTACATAAAAATCCCAAATTCACGTCTTTAATTTTTATTTTTATTTCCTATATGTTTAACTCAATTTATTATTTGTTTTATTTTATTTTTTATATTGAGAAAAAAATATTTTAAAATTCATCAACTTTGAAATATATTTATTACTTGATAATATATTAACATAAATTTATTCTATTTTTAGTGAATATAAACATCGTAAAATAAAGTGTCATAAAATAATTTTTCTAAATTTCAAACAAAAAATATTTTCTAGTTTTCTATTTTGAGAAATAATTTTTCCAAAATGACAAACTAAACGCGTTGTTGGCAGCCTTAAAACAAATTCTCAAAATAGAAAAACTAAAAATGAATTCAAAACTGAAAACTGAAACAAAAATCAAATGCATCTCGAGTTTTTTTGGGAAAATGGTGGCCAAACATAATCTCAACAAGCATTAGTTGAAAACGAGGTAATCCTATAGCACATTCTAGTGCGGTTACCTAATTACTATTTTATTTCAGTCACAAGCATTGCTTTATCATCCCATCCTTGCAATTAATGGAACTACTTCGGACATGGCCAACTCTCATAGTACAACGCCTGAGAATGAATTCACCTCCTATATCTAACAATTGGTTACTAGCAGTTAGCACTTCATGCAAGCAAGTTATAGCCTATAATCCAAATTAACTATGAGTTAGCTCATCTTGCAAGATCGCGATCTTTTAGACATGCATCATATAAGACAAAAGGGGCATAATAACTAGATATGATCATCTTCCTCCAACTTATCAGCAAAATATGTTCTAGGTTTAAACTGAAAAGATGACAACTAAACACGAGGTTGTGCTTGCTGGGAGACTTAACCCAATACTTTATGACACAAGCGGATGAAATCATTTTTCTAAAAGAAAAACATATGGCACGTGCTCTGTGACGATGTTTATATATAAGATTTGATGAAAACAATTTAATTATGTATAGGACTTATGTGCTAAAGAAAAATAACAAGAATTAGATAAAGATGAAATTCGAAAAATTCCATATACAATTATAGATTTGGATACATTGTGCAAACAAAATTGTCGAAATCACAACTAAAGCACCCAAAAATGAATTTATTTTAATGAAATATGTTGTCTATTACATTAATGAAATTACATCTTATGCTCAACCTACATAAGAAATGAAAATCCGATACTAGTCTAATATGCTTTAAATAAATTTATTTACAAGCTTATGGAGGTTCAAAAGGCAAACATGCATTTTTTTTTTTAAAAGAAAATTATTTAAACAAGGTAGGACATAATTTAATGTTTTCCAAAAATTGGGCCCGACAATGAAAATTTATTTTATGTATAGTAAATGTTTCCAGGACTATATTTGCACACATGTTATTTTTAGAAGGACCAAATTAATTTTTTTTTTTAAAAAAAAAAGAGGACTGAGAGAGGATTTATAAGGTTCTATTTGAAGATTTATGCTTTTTTCCCTCTTATTTTGTTAAGTAACTAAAGTATAGGGACCAAGGGTGAAAATTAAATTAAAAACTCATTTCATCTTCCTCAATTAGTTAATTCTATATACACCCACGCGCGCGCACATACGAATTTGATCTTCTAAGCATGGTGCTTAGTTTATGCTAAGCATTGTACTTTGGTGACAAACAAACTATCCACTAATGCAGTGTACCACTTAAGTACGGTGTTTAGCATGAACTAAACACGGTGCTTAGTATATATATATATATGCTAAAAAAGATGGAACGATAGCATTAAAAAGCACTTAAAATACATGGAATGAAACTTAAAACATTATCTTTAATTCTCCTTAATTGGTGAATGACTGTCAACGTTTTTTTCTTCTTGGACCCATTGGAATCAACTTTTCATTTCCTCCAAATCATTCATATCCCTTTCCATTATATATATTTATGTACAATTTTACAAAAAGTAAATGGGAATTAACATTCGTCATCCAACTTCGTCCATTCAAAAATTTCAAACTAAGGTAGGTAAAGGTGCCTGTGATTATTTCGTTTTCGAATTATGAATTTTTTTTAAAGTATGAATGAATCGGTACCTTCAGGTACGGTGCTTCGGCACTACTATAGTTGGAATGATAATTCTCCATCTCTACATGTTATGATAATTCTATAAAATTTGAATTTGTCGGAAATACATTTATGTGCGACGGTATGAATTTATAGTTCGAATTTTCTAATTTGATAACGAAATGCACTGATGATTTTTATTGAGTTTCAACTTATGGGTTAGCTCTCTACTTATAGGTTGATTTGATTTACTTGGGGCATGGATAATGGTAGATGGTGGTATAGAGTTCTATGGAGAAATCGAGTGACTTGAATTTATTATCTGAATATAAAATAAATATTTATGTGTTCCAAATTGTAAGGTTTTTAATGTAATTGGCAAATTTGTGAACAAAAATGACTAGAATTAATGTATTGTAAAAGTCAAGGAGTAAGCTACAAATACTGTTAATTGAGTTGTATTAGGTCTAAGGTTCGAGAATGGAAAGAAGGAAAAAAGGCGCCGCAATTTCGCTAGACTGTCGCCATGACTTTGTTCGAGCGGCAGAAATAGAAACATTGTCGCTCGCCTGTCGCATTTCTTTCGCTTGAGCGACTGTCGCGTCTGTCACCTAGCTTTCCCTCGAGCAACAGAGTTTTTTTGAAAAATTTTAACATGTTTTTAAGACTTTTTGTCTGACCCATTCAATCCAAAACCTAAACTATAAATACCAACAAGTCTCTTAACATTTTTTCCAATGTTGATCATTGAGAAAATATATACTGATTCATATCCCCTTCATCAAATCAGCTTGCAACATTCATGTTTTGATTTGATCTTGCTACTGAAAACATCAAATTCATAATCCAAATAACAAACTGCTACTTCCTAGACATTTGTCAGAGTTCTGAAGATCAAAAAAAGGTGACTGGATTTTCAGTTGCTGGAGAACGCAGAGTACTACGTTAATCCACAGGAGATAGATAAATTCATAAAGTTGGGAGTTGGTGCAAAGTACGCAATCCAGGAGGGATTTGAAAACTGCAGCTGGGAGTTGGTGCAAGAGCATGCAATCCAGAAAGGCTATGAGAATTACAGTCAGGAGGTCAAAAAGTGCTAGTAGTAGTTGAGTTTGGTGAACTGTAAGTTCATAATTCATTTATAGTGGATTGTGGACTAGCAAAGTGTTCGTAAGACATTAGCAATGATTTTAAGTGATGATGAATCAGATTTGAGTGTTTAAAGTGATACCTCTAGCGGTGAGGATGAATAAAATTTTATGGCTTTCACTTCTGAGGATGAGATCGATATTCATAAATCTTATCGACAGCTGTTTGAGGAGTCTCTTAAAATCAAAAAGGTTAATAAAGTTGTACTAAAAAAGGTTAATGAACTTGAGAGAGAGAGAGAGAGAGACTCTTAGGTGACCTTCAGGATTCTATCAAAAATTTGAGTGAATTGAAACTTGTTAATGAGAATCTAGAAGCTAATGTTAAATTCTTAACAAATGATCTAGAAAAATCTAATACTCAACTTCATTCTTTCATGAGTGGTACTCAGAAGTTCGATAATCTGTTAGGGATGAACAAGCCTGCTAAAAATAGGCACGGTCTATGATACATTCAAAATGGTAATACTTCTGCTAATACTTTCAAGACCACGTTCGTCCCAACTACCAACAAAATTAGGAATGCTGCTAATCCTGGACCTAATGGAAAGAATGTTTTAGGATCGAGGACTACTAGATAACGTAGGTTCAATCGTCCTATAAATTAGGGACAAGCTCTACGTAGGTTTGAATCTAGGTTTATTCCTACCTGTCACCATTTTGGTGCACTAGGACACACAAGATCCATGTGCTGTAAACTCGCGACAAGTAGTAAAAGTTAGGATATTTCGAGCAATGTTAACTTCATTGCCAATCAGGTTAGCCACTTAACTGAGATGATGACTCAGTTAACTAGAATCACTTCTACTTCTAAGAAAGTTTGGGTTAAGAAGAGTGACCTGAAAGATCGTGAGATTGATCAAGCTGTTAAAGCTAAGAGCATCTATGTACCTCTTTGATTAGGTACTTAAATGCATGGATGTGCAGTTTATTGAGTCCATTCATTCTTGCATGCATCTAATTTCTTTTTGTTTTGTTTTAATTTTTGTTTTTGCTTTTAAAAGTTCTTGATATTTTTTTAATAATAAAATATTGAAAAATAAAATGTGAGACTTAGTTTTTACAGCATAATATACAATATACTTGAATTTGCTTGTTGTGACCAAATATGGGTTTAATTGATGAATTGTAACATAGTTTTCATTGATGGCTTAGGTTATTTATAGAGTACTTAGTATATGTGTCTTCATGTACCATCTGCAGTGGGACTCTACCGCGTGTGTAAGATTTAGGATGACAATCACATGTTAGTAAGGTGACTTTGAGAATGAATTGACCTTATTTATTAAACCTAAACTCAAGTTCATCCCCTGTAATAAAACTTAATATCTTATATTTTTTTTCGGAGTCTATTTGACTCGAGCAATTAAGTATGCAGGGTTTCTCATAACCTGTTGCCTATGGTCAACTAACTTGGGTTAACCGGCCTAAAGCTCACTACATGGATCATTTTAGTCGCTTAATGAAGAAAAACCTGTAGTTAAGATGTGAAAAAGAATAATGAGCTTACAATATTGAAAGTTGTGAAAATTATGCTCAAAGTCACTAGGAGAAAAGAATATTTCCATTACAAAATAACCTTTTCGGTATAGGTTCTAATGTACTTTATATGATTTGACTTTCATAAGTAGAGGAAAACACTTATTAGCAGTGGTGTTTGGCATGTCATTTTTCACAAAATTAAAGTTTGGAGTCTTATTTCCAAATGATTAGTGACACTTTACACATATGGGTCACTTATATAATTTACTCCATGCTAACTTGAGTTACATTTGTGGGAAGGAGTATTGTCCATTGCTTATACTTATGCATGCTAACAACTGCAATTCTGGGTTATTGTATGTTAATTGTCGGTCCATTGTCATTTGTGACAAAAAGGGGGAATAGTATAGTAGATATACTAGATATTTTGACTGATATTTAACGTACTTAAAATTTTTGATTTGATGTTAACATTTTAAGTTAAAATTTTGATCCGGAGGTATATAATATCCGTTTTAGCTAGATTAAGTTTTGATATTTAGTGATATCAATGTTTGTTATGGTACGTTGGTTTACGTTGATATTCCATCTTAATTTAGCTAGTGTGAACTACTGCATCTTAATTTAGCTGGTATGACNTGTTGGTTTACGTTGATAGTGCATCTTAATTTAACTGGTATGATTTAATGCATCTAATTTTTAGAGGGTATGACTAATGATTAACTGTTTGAATTGTGTTTATTCATATTACTGTTTCACATACTTTTACACTGGGTATTGCGTTGTTTGTCTCAGAAAACAAGTTTAAGAAGAAAAAACACATTTCAATCAAGACAGTTGGTTTGATAGTAGTAGTTGTCTTGTGTCTATATTTTTACTACCTTGATTTTAGATTTGTAGTTTTGTCACGGAATGTCAAAGGGGGAGTTTGTTAGGTTTGTAATATAATTGAAAATCTGTAAATAAAAAGGACTAGAATTAATATGTTATAAAAGTCAAGGAGTAACTGTTAATTGAACAAGATTAGGTTTAAGGTTCGAGATTGGAAAGAAGAAAAAAAGGGCATCTCAATTTCGCTAGACTGTCGTCATAATTTTGCTCGAGCTGCAGAAACAGAAACATTGTCACTCGCCTATCACATTGCCTTCGCTCGGGCGACATCATGTCGCCTATCTTCCGCTCGACCGACAGAGTTTCCTGAAAAATTTTAATTCGTGTTTATAAAGCTTTTTGTTCGGCTCATTCAATCCAAAACCTAAACTATAAATACCACCAAGTCCTTGAACGATTTTTCCAAAGTTGATCATTAAGGAAATATATATTGCTTCATATCATCTTCATCAAATAAGCTTTCAACCTTTATGTTTTAATTTGATCTTGGCATTGAAAACATCAAATCTATAATCCAAATACCAAACTGTCACTTTCTACACATTTGTCAGAGTTCTAAAGATCAAAGAAAGGTGACTGGAGTTTCAGTTGTTGGAGAACGTGGAGTTCTCGTTGATCCACAGGAAATAAACGAATTAATAAAGTCGGGAGTTGGTGCAAAAGCATGCAATCTAGGAGGGTTTTGAAAATTATAGCTGGGAGTTGGTGTAGGAGCAAGCAATTTAGGAGGGTTGTGGGAATTGCAGTCAGTAGGTCAGAAAGTGCTAGTGGTAGTCAAGTCTGGCGGGCTGAAAGTTTATAATTCGTTTATAATGGATTGTTGACTGGCAAAGTGCTCGGAGTTTTTACCTAGTTGGGGTTTCTCCGTGATCATTCTAGTTGTTTACTTATTGCTTTCATATAACTGCAACAATTTAATTTAGGAAAATTGACTTGATTGATTAACCATCTAGAGATAATTAATAATGACATGTTGCTAGTTAATTACTAATTTTTTAATTTCGAATAATCATCTATTAACCCCCCCCTAGGTGTCATTTGAGTTGAACCTCGTAAATTCACAAATAATCAGATTTTGACGAGCATCTTTTGTGGAACTACTTTAAGAAACATTTCATGAAGTAGATATGTTTAATAGAAATTAACTTACAAGTTTCTCGTCTCACATAAAAGTTAGTGATAAGTTCACTGCTGCTGTTTTTGTTTTCTAGCTTCTATCTTTAACTTCAAAAGATTATTCGTTACTGGAATTTTTGAATGAAACCCAGTGGGCTTTGATAGCCTCATGAGTTAGCTACAGGATAAACTTGAAATCATGCAAATATGATGTCTATAGAATTTGATATTTCATTTTAAGTAACTAAGCCCGCTTTTGTCCCAAAACGAATCGTTGCGGGGCTTGAAAAATATTTTAGTGCCTCATATGTTGTCAATGAAAGCTGATTTAGATATATTATATTATAGGAAGTTTCTTACTTTTCCTTAAAATCCTTAAAATCTCATGAAATTTCGAGGTTGATTATTACACAAACAAATTTTGTTTTGACACTTGCAACATGAAATAGAAAAACAAAACAGATTGTTTGTTACTTCCTGCTAAATATGGTGCATGCCATTGTTCGCGTTAATTATGAATATATGCATGAAAAATTGAAAACTTTTTTTATTTGTTTCTTTTGTTATCATTTCTCACCTCACCTCTTTCCATAGATCTTTTATACAAGATCTTGCTATTGATAGATATGACACCTATACAATCGGCGTCTAAAAGGTCAAATTGTCAATCTATTTTTTATAGATCAAACTTAGACTTTACGGTAGTGTTGGCAACGGGGCGGGGCCCACGACTTTCCCGCGGGGCGGGTTCGGGGCGCATTTCCCGCCCCATTAAATTTTTTTTTTCAGTTTTTTTTTTATTTTTACAGTTTATTAATTTTTTTATTATTATTGGCGTGCCCCGAGGCGGGACACCCCGCCAACCCGTTCTGGGCGGGGCGGGTTAAATTGCTATCCCTACTTTACGGTGGCCACTTTTTAGAAAATATTAAACGTCAATCAAGATGAGGTTACGTGTCTCTTGATCCAACGGTGACAGCTTCTTCTCTTCTATTATGAAAGCTCAAACTCGGTATCATTTTATATACTCAAGCCATAACTTTGCTCCCTCACATTATTCTCTCTACTTGCGTACTTTTGGATTTGGACCCCGTTATATTGTGGCTCATGTCTTTAGCATGCCCCACATCCAAATACTTAATCACAAATAGATTGACTTGATAGTAGGAGTACTCGCGACCACCTCTCCCACTATCGGAGAAGACCGCATGCTCTAATGGTTTACCCATTTGTGTAGAAAGAGGCTACGTGCACGTAAAAGGAACTGAGATCTGTTGGCCGTGTCACCCCTACAATCTTCAAGGCTATATACTCACTCGTCAAGGACAGTCACAAACTGCCAGCTTACATTTCAATTAAACTTGTGGAGAAGTGCTAAGTGTTTGTGTGCCATCAAAGCATATATCAAAGAAATATGCTACACATATACACGTGAAAATGTTGTCAGTTTTCAACCACAAGCATGTATCACACACACAACACGCATATTTGTGTATATAAGCACATATCTCCTCAAGTTGCATGGTCATTAAAAATCTATCCACTCCAATCTCTCTAAAAATATAACAATGACAAAACAACGTGACAATACCAAGACCTGCATCCATTTGGCTAATGAAACATTTGAAAGGAAGAAGCCCTTCTCTTTCAGTTACCTCTTTCAGAATTTACCGTTTTTAATACTATTTGCACAACTTTCTAGCTTTATAATTCCATGCCAAGCTACATGCAGAAAGTTGACCGTGACTCCCTTTTAGCCTTCTCCTTTGGTGTCTCCAGTTCAAATCCTTTGAATTGGTTTTCCTCCATTGACTATTGCATGTGGGAAAGTGTCAATTGTGATGATAATGATCGGGTTATCCATCTGTTACTGCCATCAATGGGACTTGTTGGAAGCATATCTCCTTCTATTGCAAACCTTAGTGGCCTCTCTCAACTCAATCTCTTGCAAAATAGGCTATCAGGTCCTATTCCAGATGAATTTTTTATGGCCTTCAAACGCCTGGAGGTCGTTGATTTGAGCGAAAATCATCTAACTAGAAAGTTGTCTGATTTTGATAAGCTGATGAGTACAGTCAAAATAGTGAATTTATCCAGTAACCAATTTCAGGGAACAATCCAATCTTCATTTCTCCTGCAAGCATTGAATTTGCAAGGATTTGATGTCAGCAATAACAGCTTCTCCAGACCACTTCCTTCTTCTATCTGTGAATTTCCCCCCTCAATCCAGCATCTTGATTTCTCACGAAATCTTTTTTTGTCCAATTTCTGAAGGTTTTGGCCAGTGTTCCAATCTGCTGAGTCTACGAGCAGATTCAAATAATCTTAAGGGAAATGTTCCCGACGATATCTACACAATTTCATCACTGTGAGAACTGTACTTGTCTGCCAATAGACTTTCTGGTCCTATCTACGGAAGCATTGTTAACCTCATTAACCTTAGAACCCTTTCACTCATTGAAAATGAATTGACAGGAGCCATTCCTCAAGATATTGGGCGGCTCTCCAACCTCGAAAACTTGTTCCTTCATAGAAATCTACTAAATGGCACTTTGCCCCTATCTCTCGCTGACTGTACAAGACTTGTGATGCTGGATTTAAGAGATAACTTCCTTCCTTGAAGGTGAACTTTCTACATTCGATTTCTCCAAATTCATTCGTCTTAGGTCAGTTGACTTGGGGAATAATTTATTCAGTGGTAGATTGCCAACAAGCCTTTTTTCAATCAAGACAGTGACTGCAATTGGCCTGGCATAATGAGGTTACCATCTCTGTCTTTCCTATCCCTTCCTAGTAACATCCTAAATAATATCACGAGTTCCATACAAATCCTAGCAAGGTGCAAGAACCTCAGAACATTAATCATCTCAGTAAATTTTGACAATGAATCATTGCCTGACGATGAAAGCATGATAAATTATAACGGTTTTCAAAATCTCAGAGTCCTGACTTCAAGTGGTAGTAGACTCACTGGTCAAATTCCAACATGGTTGTCTAGATTAGGTAAGCTGGAGCTTCTAGGCCTATCGCATAACAACATCACGGGCTCCATTCCGGCTTGGTTAGGCAATCTTCGAAACCTTTTCCACTTAGATCTGTCCCACAATCTTCTCTCAGGACAATTCCTAGTGGAACTCGCTGGACTAAGAAGACTAGCCACAAAACAGAATACAGATCAAGTAGACCGAAGTTATTTTAGAGTTGCCCGTCTTTATTCAACCTCAAAATTCCTCCAATTTGCAATATGTAAAGCTCATTAACCTGCCACCAGCAATATACATCGGAAGTAACAGTATCAGTGGTACCATCCTAACAGAGATTGGCCAGTTAAAGTTTATAACTGCCCTGGATCTCAGCAACAACAATTTCTCGGGCAGCATTCCTGACACAATATGTAATCTCACTAACTTGGAAAAACTGGACCTCTCTAGCAACCATTTTTCTAGTCAAATTCCTACATCAGTCAAGAATCTTCATTTTTTACCCTTTTTCAATGTTGCATACAACTATCTTCAAGGTCCTATACCCGTTGGAGGCCAGTTTGTCACATTTCCCAATTCAAGCTTTGAAGGAAATCCATGTCTCTGTGGTGAATTTTTGTTGAAAATTTCACAGTAATCATGCTAAGAACAAGAATCACATATTCTAAATTGATAGGTAGAAATTCATACATCCGGAAGACAATTTTGTGTATGAATATTACCAGCTAGATCTTACTCTCCTTGCTCCCCAAAATTATTAACCGTCAATGGGGCAAGCCAACAAAACGATATGGAGAGGAGAGGGGACCTAGCCTTTATATATGAAATTATAAAGCCGTCTCATTACCGACTCTAATCCTAATTAGGGTTTGCATAATTCCGGCCCAATTACTTAAAATTACCACATTATAAGAATAAAACTCGTAAGGTTTACAACTGCCTAAGTGATCACTTAACATATTGGGCGTAATCACAGTATCATTGCAAACCATATATTTAACCCGGAAAATTCGTAATCAAATAGAAGCCCACGTAATAGAATTATTCTAACATTCTCCCACTTGGGCAAGCATTTGATTGCTATAGAACAAAACTTTTAACCTCTGGGTCAGACTACATATGTGGCCACACAAGTATAGCTCCAATGATAACACCTTACATAACATGATCCGGTCCAACAAGAATGTTAACATCGAACATGGAAGTCGTTACACCAATCAAACGATGTAAGACCACTCCACAGCTACAAATGACAACATCCTTATCGACATGGATCCCCATCCTCCAACCAATATTGTAGTATGTAGTATGAATTTAGTACCAAATGTGATAAAAATTTGTATTAATTCATATTGGTCCTCACAATACTTCTAATCAAAATAAAGCCACATGTCTCTGAAAAAGACTCATCTTATGTCTTAATTTGTCACATCTTGAGATCAAAATAATATCATAAAAAGACATAAGTCAAATGCATGCTCAAAATAATTTACGGATAGGGAAAATTATATTTTATTATTGGAATGGGGTTGTACCAAAGAACATATGGGTTGCCTATGTACCCCGTGAAGGGATCAAGCCAAAACGTAGTTATCTTTCGTAAATAACTCCCACTAACCAAAAATATCAAAGGTTTCCACAGTATCCATATTGGCAACATGTGTCTTAAAAACTTTAGGAGCGAGTCCTTTAGTCAAAGGATCTGCAATCATCGCATCTGTATTGATATGCTCTATTTTCGTCTGCCTCCCTTGACTCTGTCTCTGACCACCAATTATTTGATGTCAATGTGCTTTGATCTACTACAACTTTTATTATTTTTTGAAAAGAACACCGATGCGCTATTATCGAGATGGAGTCAACAACTTTAAGCCCCAGAAATAAAATTCCTTAACCATATGACTTGAATTGTTGCTCCATAACATGCCACAAATTCAGCTTGCATAGTAGAAGATGCCACCAGAGTTTGCTTAACATTTTTCCGCGAGATAGCACCACCAGCTAACATGAAAATATAATCTGACGTTGATTTCAAATCATCTTGACATCTTGCAAAATCTGAGTCTGAGTAGCCTACCACCTCAAGGTGATTTGAAAGCTGGAAAGTGAACGTGTAATTTTCAGTTTTCTTTAAGTATCGCATATCTTTCTTAGTCTCTTTCTAATGCTCGTGCCCTGGATTTGACAGAAACCTACTGAGAACACTGACTGCATAAACAATATATGGTCTAGTGCAAACTTGAGCATACATCAAACTCCCCACAACACTAGCATATGGTATCATCTTCATAGATTTTCTTTCTAGCGCATTCCTTAGACATTAAGCTTTGTTAAACTTATCATATTTTATGATAGTTACATCACCATGTGCACATTTCTACATTGAACCTTTCTAGAACACGTCAAATATAAGTCTTCTAAGAAAGTCCCAACATGCCACGATTTCTATCACGCTGTATTTCAATGTCAAGCACATAAGTAGTTTCTCCAAGATCTTTCATCTCAAAATTAGCAAATACCATATTCTTTGTCTCATGAAGTAACCCCAAGTCCCTGCTAGCAAGCAAAATGTCATCAACATACATGACAAGATAAATAAAATTTCTTCCACTAGTTTTAAGATAATACATTGATCAACTGTATTTTCAACAAAATCAAGAAAAGTCACAACCTCGTCAAATTTCAAATACCACTGTCGCGATGCCTGCTTGAGGTCATATAAGAATTTATTCAACTTGCATACTAAGTTTTATTTTCCCTTCATAACAAAACCTTCAGGTTGTCTCATGTAAACCATTTTCGAAATATCTCCATACAGAAAAGCCGTCTTAACATCCATCTAATGAAACTCCAAATTATAGTGTGCCACAAGTGCCATGATAATTCAAAAGGAATCTTTGAAAGAAACATGTGAAAAAGGTTTCATTATAATCAATACCCTCTCGTTCAGTAAATCATTTTGCAACAAATCTTACTTTCTTTCATTCAACATTCCCTTTTGAGTCTATTTTGCTTTTGAAGATTCACTTGTTATATATGGCTTTAGCATCCTAAGGAAGTTCAACAAGTTCCCAAACTTTATTCTGTTCCATAGAATTCATTTAATCTTCCATAACATTTCTCCATTTATGTGAATCGGGACTTATTAATACTTGATTAAAAGTAACATGGTCAACAATATGCCCAATATTAAAATCACTCTCCAACAAATATGTAATATAATCATTGGGCAATGCAGACCTCCTTTCCCTTTGCGATCTCCTAACTTGTGCCTCAGGAACTAACTCAAGCGTTGTTGGTGAAGAAACCTGAAGTTCCTCTTGGTGTCCAGGTTCTTCATTAATAATTTCAGCGGTTAAGGTATAACTATCTCCTGTATAACAGGAACTGGAATAATAACTGGATTCGGTTCAACAAAAAATTCCTTCAACGTAGAACTCTCACTATCACTAAAATCATTTTTCAGAAATTTAGCAGTGATTGACTCAACAATTCTTGTGCCACGGTTTGGACAATAGAACTTATATCCTTTTGATCTGTATGGGTACCCAATAAAGTAATCAAGAGTGGATTTTAGGTCTAATTTCTTCTCAAAAGGATTATACATTCTCACCTCAGCTGGACATTCCCAGACTCTGAAATGAGCCAAACTTGGTTTTTGTCATGTCCACAACTCGAAAGGTGTTTTTGCAATAGCTTTACTCGAAACTTTGTTCAAAATGTACAAAGCAGTTTCTAAGGCTTCACCCCATAGATATTCTGGCAAATT
>CAIGRP010060498.1:0-21708 GCA_903798385.1 Fraxinus cuspidata | reverse complement strand
TAATTCAAAGGGATACAACATTGCTTCAAATATCATCTTCCAATTCAATCGTTTTCTTTGTCAAAAATGGGTCTCAATATGAGGCTGAAAACTGGTGCATAACTTTTTCGATTGGAAATTGATGTGTGATCATACTTTGCCTATATTTCATCCATTTGACTTCTTTTTTCATCCAATTAACTCCTCGTACTCTCGAATATTCATTGTGAAGTCCAACACAACTTTGAGTATTTTCACTTTAGTCCCCAAACTTTGGATATCTTACAATCTTCTCCAATTTTGCCAACTTTTGCTTATTCTCTTCATTTTAATCAATCTATATCACAACATCAAAATACACATAAAAATGCTCTAAAACTCATATAAATTAGTTAAATATCAAGTTTAGATGATTATTGCCAACTTTTGCTTATGTCCTTCAAATTAATCTACCTATATCACAACATTAAAATACACATTAAAACACTCTAAAACTTGTAGAACTTAGTTAAATATCAAGTTTAGATGATGTCTAAAGAGTGAAATACACTCATCAAAGTTAGATTTTGACTTTTCCCTCGAAAAGACCACCATAAACAATGAGACAATTTTTATGATCCCCAAATGCTACAAGACGCTTCATCTTTTCCTTTAAATATTGAGCATCGTATATTTCTTCGATGATAAGAGTATCGCCACTATGTAAGATCATATCTCTAAAAGATATAAAACGGGCAATGAACACAATAAAATCAATTCCAAATTTTCTTCGTCATATTTGACCTTCAAGGTCTTCAAATAGACGACGATTTCATTAAAAGCAGTTAGGTGATATTCAAGAGATATACCTTCTATCATACGATGAAAATATAGACGTTGCTTCAGATATAATTTGCTAGTAAGACTCTTCGTCATGCATAATTGCTCCAATTTTAAGCATACTGTAGCAACTGAAATCTCATTCAAAACTTCATGAAAAATATTATTAGAAATCATTTCATTGCTTCTCCTTCATAATCTAAGTTGTGGGCATCTTGTCGAATTCTAACAATGTGTCATCCAAATCCATTTGAGCAAGTACTACTCGCATTTTTACCTGCCATAAAGTAAATTTTGTATTGCGATACAATAGCGGAATATCATACTTTATTATTGCCATTATGAAAGATCAAGTTGAGATATTAACTTGATCAAAATCTCGTTCTTCCCAATAATTTCAACACCAAAAACTCTAATACTAGTTGTTGTGAATTAATCAAGATACCAGAATCGCTTTGATACCAATTTGTTGAGAATCCGACCAAATAATTAAAGATGGGAAAATATGAGCAATATGAAAAATAATGAATCACAAAACAACACAAGATTTTGTGGAAGAAGTAGAGAATTTGTTATACCAAGAAATTAAAATTGTTTTTACAAGATTTAATTCTCTCAATTTAAATCTAAACAATTTTCTCAAAATTCTAATGTATAGAACAATAATCTAATTGTTATGTTGACTATATGAAGAGCCTACACCTTGTGGAGTATTTATAGGAGCCAAAATTTGGAGTGTGGATGAAGTAGAGTCCTTAATTCCAAAGTCCTAATCCCAATCAAACTTTCAATCCATGATAAAATTTGATCACTTATCTATCCAGACTTCTAAACCAAAATTGTCTAGGCTTCTTCTATGAACTACAATTCTAAATCACATGGAATTTGAGTCACAAAACATAACATGTCCACTCACTCTTACAGCCATAACTTGAAAGAATATCGAAGTATACTTGCTGTTTGAATCTTGGAGATCAAAAAAAGCTTGTAGTAAATCAAGAAAGGAGATTGGAAGCTTGCGAGGGGTAGAGGTGAGGAGGGACCCCTCTGGTCCACCCCTTCGTCGCGACCAAACTCCACCTTGGAAAAATTAATTCAAGGAAAAGTCAATTGGATTAAATTGTTAGTCTACCTAAAAATCACCCGTCACAATTTGAGCCATGCAATTTAGGTTGCGAGTTGGTTCTTGCAAAAAGATAGTGGAGGATTGGTAGTGTCACTCTCGATGGTGGTTCTGCGATCTAGGCTGTTGATTTTTTGTTCATTCATTTATAAAAATTTTACTTTATTTAATTAATTTTTCTGAAGTGTTATTGGTGATATTGTCGTTGGCGTGATTATGTTTGTGCATGTGGTGTTTGGTTATGAATAGAGATAGATTATGATGGGTTGGTTTGCTGGGCAGGGAAAGATGGAGTTGTTCTAAACTATTTTTAATGTGTTAATATGTATTTAATTGTTTTTAAGTGAATTTATTTATACTTTTTGATAAATTATTGACTCCAATTGTAATTTTTTTCTTTTATTTTGTTATTTTACCGCTCTCTTTAATTTTTGTTTATTTATCGGCAATGACAAATTCATTATTTAATTACCAAAATAAAGGGAAGAACAAGTTTTGCTACTTATTTAAAAGATTGGGATGATTTTATACTAAAAAAAGCTGAGGGTGCTACATTCCACAAAACTGAGGCCAAAAATTGAAAATTTTCCCTTTTTTTAGAGACGCTCAATTGACTATCTATGACTTTTGCAGGCAATGGTGGGTCAGCCCGCATATTTTGACATTTAAATAAATATAATTTTCCTCTAAAATAAATATTGAGGAAATTGGACCATATGTCAATATTCACTAAGCCATGTTTGGTTCAGATTAAAATCTAATTTTAATTCAAGTTAAAATCAAATAATCAATATTAACCACATATATTTATGGGTCTCACAACTTTTCAACCACACATTTCAAAAATTTCTATCACAATTTACTAAAAATCTAATTTTAATCCACAACAAACACTCTCTAATAATTCATTCGTAAAAATATCACTTTTGAAAAATATTGTTACATTTGCTACTTTTGAACATTTCTATCACTCTGAGATGTTAAAATTATGTACATGTCATAAATTAATAAGTCATTTGACATTTTGAAAAATTGTGCCAAAATTTGAAAATTCACCTCCACCCCCTCCAAGTATGAACATCTCCCCACAATCTTCTTGATTTCTCTCTTTCTTCCTTTATAGCAACAAAATCAAGAAAAACAAAAAACTTCTCTCGAAAACCACCACCCCCGCCTCCGGCGTAGCTCCGACCATTTCTTCACAACCTATCTTAATAGAAACCCTAACGTCAGAGAACAAAGCATATCAGAATCAAAAAACATTCAAGCCACGAGTTCTTGAGGCATTGGTTGAAGTCGTTTCTCACTTTATTTTATAATATAAGATATGTTCATCTCACATTCTACAAGGAATTTAACTTCTGTTAGATAATTTTTTTATTCTATTTGAAAATATTGTATTCTTTAAAAAAAAGAATTATTTTTTTAAGGATAATTAGAGCAAAAGCTCCAAACACTTAAAACACTAGTAAATTTACACATACACACAAAACATAAAAGAGAGGGTACATCGCACAAAACAGAACAAAAATCACTGAGATTTCGCACACAAGTGAATCCAAGGAACAAGATACCTGAAATCCTTTAATGAGGTTCACATTTTTCAAGTCTAGAATGGCCACATGACCCTTTCAAGTCTAGAATGGCCACACGCTGGGTGTGAAATCCAAGGAGTATAGACCGAGATTTGAAAAAAACAAAGTATTAAGTGACTGGGGGAAAAAGTTGAATTAAAATTGCAAGTTTGGTCATCTACGTATAATAGCATATGAATCTTCCAACTGCGGACCGGTCAGAACTTAATTTACTCACAGCATTATAAAATAGTCAGAAGACTGAGTTCTCAACATGGCAAGATAATATCATATTGGTTTCTTGAACCCAGGATGTCCACTTCACGAGCAATTGCTTCTTGTTTAAAATTCCATGTTCTCTCAATACCTCCTCCTTCCAAATAACCCCCTTCACTGGACATGAGCCACTAAGGGGAGGAAAAAACACGTACTTCAGAACATTGTGAATTGGAATTGAAGTCATATGATGCTTCAAAATTCATCGCTAAGAAAAAAATATGGTAGATATGGAAACGGGAAACCTCTGCGCAAATGCACAACAACAAATCACGTTGGGCTATTAAAAGAAATCACCTTCTCAACCTTGGTAGCAGCTTTTGCAGATTTTCCATTCAAATCTTCCCTCACAGCTAGCCGACCATTTAATTTTTGGTGCTGGTGGAGGTGAAGGTGGAGGTGGAGGTGGAGGTGGGCGGTGGTCAGTGTGGATTTTGGATTTGGGGTGACGGTGGGTGAGGGTTGAGAGGAAGAATACGATTTTGTGTGTGCATTTTTTATTATTATTTAATTATTTAATGTGATAAATGAAAAGTTATTCTTTTGCCCTTCTTTAAAATATTAATAATGTGGTCAAAATTAAATTTTTTGTCAATTGACATAATTATTGATGGAAACTGTCCAAAAGTGCTTCACCTACAACATTTGGAAATGTTAAGGATGACTGCTGCAACAAATCATATGTTCATGAAAAATCTACTAATGTTTCAAAAGTTTGGGACTTTTGCTACAATTATCACATTTTTAATTAAGCCCATATTTGAGCTATATTAAAATTTTCATTTTCATTCTTTTACTCATTTTCAACCACACATTCTTCAATAAAATAATATTGTACATCACACCAATAACTTTTCCTTCTTTTTCAACTACACATTCTCCATCAATCTACTATTCCAAAATATTGTGTCTCAAACACACAACATTGACATCTAATATTTAAGTTTTGAATGTGGCTTATTGTCTTGATATTTTGTTGATTTTAGCGTTGTTTTAATTTTTTTTTCTTTTTTTAGTGAATATTTGATCTTGTAGTTTTCTTAATTACTTTAAACACTACAAAAATTTTATGTTTTTATGAAAAATACAATATTTTTCATCTATTTTCTCCAAAATTTTGTTGGTCATGTCACGGTTAAGATTTTAAAATACGTAATGTGTGAAAATGCATTTCGGTTGAGCATAAAGCATCACAAGAATATGTATGCCTATGCAAAATATATACGTAATTATGCATTTTTTTAATTTTTAGTATTATTTTAAGCATTCTAAACTAATAAATAAATATAATAATGTATTTTTTTTAATTTTATACATATTCTTCAAATTTAAAAAAAAATACTCAAATCATAAATACTACAATTATTTGAACTTTATACATGATCTTCAAATGTCTAACAAAAACATAATGCTCAATACCATAAAACTATATTCAACTACTATAAGAACAACTCCTGACAAATAGTTTATACAAAGCTATATTAAACTTACTAATCTAATCAATATTAATGAATGAAGAATAATTCAAAAAGTAATTTTTTTTTTTAAATATTTATGTGTTACAACTATTAAATTTCTATGATAAAAAGATACAACATATTGTAAATGCTAATCTCAAATTAGAATATAAAACAACTATATCTCAACTTTAATATTTCAATTCTGATGGGAGAAATCCACTTGAATTTTTTGAGAGAAACTTTCACCAATTACCCTTTTAAAAACTTTCATTACAATAAAATGAAATACAATGCGACCCAAATATGGGTGTGTTTGATGGATATTATTGAGAAAATAATGTATTTCTAATAGTGATATGATGAGAAATATGTGGTTAAAAAGTAAGGAAAAATTATTGATGTGATAGAGAAATATTATTTTATTCAATAATGTGTAATTGCAAATGAATTCTGAAAAAAAATGGACTTAGGAGGGCGTATTCAATTGAGATTTTCAATGACTTTTTGAGATTTAAAAAGTTTAGGGGTATTCTTTAGGGGTATTCAATATAGATTTTTGGAAACTCTCTAAAATTATTGGTGTATTCAATTGAGACTTTTTTGATCTTTTAAAAAGTCTCTAAAAGTCACGGTATATTCAATTAAAACTTTTTAGAAGTCTCTATAAATTTTGGGGTATTCTAATTTTTATGACTTTCAGAGACTTTCATAAAAGTTTTCATGGTACTAACTTTTAAATAGAAGGTACTAAAAGAAAATTTCAAAATTTGTCTCTCATTAATCACAAGATTTAGGGAGACTTTCACAAAAAATAAATAAATTAATATGTATATTTTTTTCCATATTTCTCTTTCATTTTTTCTTCTACAAACATTAGAGTTATGATTACAATTTTTTTTTTCAATTGATTGTATTAGTTTTTATTTTATTTCTCTCTCTTTTATTGTTTATTTCTATTCTCTGCGAAAAATTAAATTATATTCTTGCAACTTTTTTTTCGTTTTCTTTCATTTTTTCTGAAAAATATCTAGTTTTAATTAAAATCATGCAATTTTATATAGACTAAATTATAATTTAATTTAAATATATATTTTTCTTTAAATGTGTATTATACTAATAATACTGAATATTAAATTTATTTTTTATATGTATAATTATTATCATTTATTTAATTAAGATCTTAAATTTTTATTCTTTTGAAATATTTTTTTATTATATGGGGGAAAAAGAAAGGAGAATGGGAATTGAAAAAATCACCACATTGTATGTGATAATTTTACAATATTGCACTAGATCCACATAAATTTTATCTCAAATGACAGTTTTCAAAAGTCTTTTGAATTTTATAAAAATCTTTAAATGTTTTAAAATGAAAATTTATAAATCTACACAAAAAACTTCCATTAATTCCATACAAATCTCTAAAACATCCACGAAATTCACAAAAGTCATCACTTAAAAAAAGTCCATCAAAATCTTCAAAAGTCCTAATTGAATACACCCCCTTTAATTTATTTTCACGGTCTCCGTAGTCAATAAATTCCCATAATTAAACATTAATTTGCCTAATTGACCCGAATTCTCACAACAGGTCCCAATCTGCTCCGTCCTATGCCGTCCCGACGATAGGGCAGGTCTGACGGGCCAGACCGTCCGCATTGGCGAATGGGTGAAGACTGACCGGGAGCAGGGGAAGGACAGTTTCACCTTTTTGGAATTGAACAATGGGTCCTGCTCGAGGAACTTGCAGGTCATCGTGGACGCCTCCGTTCACAGGCTCGTCGACCTGGTGCCTACTGGCACGTGTGTCCATGTCGAGGGTGAGCTCAAGGTTCCTCCCGAAGGCATGAAACAGAGGATTGAACTCAGAGTAGGAAAAGTTAGTGACTGTTCTCTTTGTATTTCAGTTTTGTGTTTTGAGTGTCCATTTTGAAATTGTTGAAAATGTGTCTTTTTCGACATTTTGAAAAATTATTTTGAAAATACCAAAAATGCGTTTTGAAAAATTTGACTTGATTATAACTGAAAACACCCAAAACGACAAATTTGTCGTTTTGTGTTTTCTTTATAAATTTTTAACTTGTTTTCAAAAACGTGCTTTCAAAAATGGGAAAGAGAACGCGTTTTTGTATAACTGAAAACACTCAAAACAAAATGTAGTGTTGTTTTGGGTTTCTTTATAAATTTTTTATTTGTTTTCAAAAACGCGTTTTCGAAAATGGAAAAAAGAACACGTTTTCACTGTTTTGAAAAATTAAAAACAGAAAACGGCTTAAATATGATAAAAAGAACATGCTTATTGATGTTGGAACCGTCGATGTTGCCAAATATCCATTGCCTAAGACCAAATTGACTCTTTAATTTATGAGGGATGTTGTACATCTTCACCCAGAACCAATACTGTATGATCAGGGACGTATCCAGGTTTTAAGTCAGTACGGACGGCCGTTGACCGTCGATAGCAATAAAATATTAAGAGCTCATTTTACGCCCATTTTTGTAAAAAAAAAAATCAATTTTAGAATAGTGATTTGCTGGAAAATGTATATTTTAAAATAAGGAAAAGTATTTAATTTATGTATGATATTATTTTATTGAAGATTGTGTGGTTGAAAAGAAAAGAGAAAAATGTATTATAAAAAAATGGGAATCATAGCCTAAAATTTAAATATAAAAATTAGTTTGTTCAAATTGAACATATATAATTTTTTATACAAGTTAAAAATACTCAACAAATGACATTGTAGCCAAGTTATAATTTAAAGGAANAAATGTATTATAAAAAAATGGGAATCATAGCCTAAAATTTAAATATAAAAATTATTTTGTTCAAATTGAACATATATAATTTTTTATACAAGTTAAAAATATTCACCAAATGATATAGTGGCCAAATTATAATTTAAAAGAAGAGCTCGAGTTTGAATTTTTACAATTGCATTAAAACTATTAAAACTTAATATATATTATTATGTTAACAATAATATTAAACTTAGCAAGTGTCCTAATAGTAAGGATTTCAATAATCTTTAAGGAAAGTCACGGGTTCGACTCCCCTCTCCCTATTGCCATTAATTTTGGTAAAAATTGGAGAACCAAAAATATATAAATTGCAAGCTAGGGAATTGAATTAGAGACATCTCATAAGAATTACAAACTTTAACCAACCCAACTGAATGAGGAGTTTAAAAATGAAATAACATTTATATAAACTAAAAAATTTATCTATTGTAAAAAAAAAAAAAAAAAGGTTCCCGGCGGATCCAGCATGGGCGGCCGCGGGGGCTCGCAGGGTGCTGGGTCCGCCTCTGTGTATGATCCTTTACTCCGCTTTGAATTTTTGGTTTAATTATTGAAATGCACACCGTGAGGGACTAAAAATGAATTTCATAATCGAAGTTAGACTATTCTTTGTAGTTCTTTGGGAAGTGTACGCCGGAGTGTTCATTCTTTGGGAATTGTAAATTGGTATATTTCACGTGGATGTAGTCTATGGTACTCAGATATAAAATTCTGAATTTAAGGCTACATTTAGGTCCGAACTAGCCAATGAAGGATAAAATTAAATGCTTCTGAGTTAAAAGATATATTTTTTGAATTATATTTTGAAATTTCCTAATGCTGATTTAACTGAATTGTGTGATAACTCTGTCCTTTTGGTTTCCGCCTTTGATTATGAAAATGATGCCATGCATGAATTAGTATCATAATTCTTTTTTATGGTATTGATGTGAATATTTCTATTAAAGTGCAAAAGCTAAGGGAAAAATGCTTGTCTAATGGTTCATTATGATCCCATTATACAGTCGATGGTAACACACACATTCTAGTAGATGCATTTACTGATATTTACCTTTATTCGTGTTTACTATTTTATTATGAGATGAAAATGAATCCTTTATAGGAGAAAATTTCTGTTACTCCCGGAGTATGGAAATTCGGTACTCTTGGCCACTATTTAATTGGCATGTATATTATTGGTCTCATTTAAATAGTGGTGGTCTCAATTATTTAATACACCCCAATTAAATAGTGGTGTACTAGAAAATTTTCCCCTTCTTAGATTGCTTACGTTATAATCTGAACGACGATGAGTAAATTTGCGACAGATCAAAGCTGGACGAACGATTTAAACTTGGGGAGAGATGTAAGCTTAGTGGTGGCATTCCTAGGAAAGATGGGAAGATTGATTATTCAGAGGATTTTTTCACCCGCCAAGCATTTTTAACTGTTTCTGGGCAACTTCAGGTTGAAACGCATTCATGTGCACTCAGTAGCGTGTATACATTTGGGCCGACATTTCGAGCTGAACACTCACACACTTCAAGGCATCTTGCTGAGTTTTGGATGGTAGAGCCTGAAATAGCCTTTGCTGATGTAAAGGTTTTCAACTATAGACTCTTGTATTACTTTTATCAAACAAAGGAAAGCTGTGAACTTATCTGTTATGCCTAAACATATATTTGATTTGCGGACCAATATTTTCTGCTACGGCTCTATATAACTGCCTGTGAATAATGCAAGATAATGGAAACTGCTGAGAAATCACTAGTTTCGTAATTCAGATGTTATAGTTTGAAAAAATATTCTATTTAACAAGGTTGTTCAATTAATATTGAAGTTTTGTGATAAAGAATAGATATGTACATTTTCAGTTTTACCATTCTGCTGATCATACTGAGTTACCAGTAGCCTGTGAATTCATATTTTAGCATAGTAAAAATCTTGGTTTGTTCTGGAAAAGGAAAAATGTGTTTTAGAATATGAATTGATTAGTTCAGTAAAATGACATAGACATGGAAACTTAAATTTCAGAATAACTTAAATTAACAGTTTGTCTGCATCGATGAATTAGTATTGAAATAACGATATTTAATAAATAAGCTGTTATCTTATTACACTAGACTAGCTCTGCTGGACTTGGATTTTTTGATGTTATTTACATTATAGGACGATATGAATTGTGCGGAGGCCTATGTGAAATTTCTTTCAGTGGTTACTTGACCATTGCTACGATGGCATGGAGTTCATTGACAAAACTGCGATCGAGTGGCTAAAAATGGTTGCTTCATCCAACTTCTACTGAATTACTTACACAGAAGCAGTAGAAAATTCTTGTGGAAGCATCTAAAGAGAAGAACTTTGATAACAACGTAGAGTGGGGGATTGATTTAGCATCCGAACATGAAAGGTATTCAGTGATTCTATTCAGTTGACTCGGTGTGCATTCTTGGTAACATGATTGTGCCTAAACATTCAGGTACTTGACCGAAGAGAAATTTAAAGCACCAGTCATCGTGTATAACTACCCAAAAGGAATTAAAGCATTTTATATGAAGGTTAATGAAGACAATAAGACAGTAGCAGCTATGGATGTGCTTGTACCGAAGGTACATACTTTTTTTCAATTTCCGATCATCGCGTCTCTCTTCTCCTCAAGAATGTGTGTGCCCCTTTTCCTTTCTGTGTTCTTTTTCTGTATATTCATTATTTTGTGAACACGTGCATGTGGAAGAACATGTTTAGGCCCGGTGTTAGTTTTTATAATGCTTTTATCTGCCTTTTCAGGTAGGAGAACTGATTGGTGGAAGCCAAAGAGGAGAATTACAAGGTTTTAAGAGACAGGTATAGAATGCTTGGATGTCCTCATGTTTACTCAACAAATTTATATTTTCTATGCATATTTAGATTTCATTAATGTGATTTAATTTTATTTTAAGAAATAAAAGGCGCTTGGATAGCAACTCATAGAATGCATTGGAGAGCAATTTCGAAGCCCATTCATTAGACATCAATGCTACAAAAAATGGAAGGCTTTCAACCTCGGCGCCACCTAGATAGCTATCTATAGAATGCATTGGAGATGCTCTAAGAGCAAAATTTGTGTATGTGAAATTTGTTGAGTAAACATGATCAATAGAGCTTTTGAATCTAGATGGAACTTTAGACAATATCTAATTTTTAACATGCCACGTCGGAGATGCTATTACAATTTTATTTTATTATTATTATTTTTTTTTTTGAAAAGACGGTGCATTTTGCTAGTGGAACAATTTTTATGCAATTTAAGGTTGCATTAGAGATGACAACAGTGTTTTTGGNTTTTTTTTGAAAAGACGGTGCATTTTGCTAGTGGAACAATTTTTATGCAATTTAAGGTTGCATTAGAGATGACAACAGTGTTTTTGGGTGCTATAGTTTCTACTTTGTTCGAATGGTGGCGAGGGATGTGCTTCTGTTGGTAATTTCAAATAATCCCGTGGACTCTTGAATATTGACGAGGCTCCTTTGTGATTTTCTGCAGGATTACGGAAATGGGTCTACCTCTCGAGCCATATGAATGGTACCTTGACCTACGACGTTGTGGGACAGTGAAGCATAGTGGATTTGGTTTAGGGTTCGAAAGGATGATTCTTTTTGCTACAGGGATGGAAAACATTAGAGATGTCATTCTGTTCCCCAGATACCCCGGAAGGACAGATCTTTGAAATTTATTACTCATTCACGAAAGCCATTTGGGAATTAACCTCTTATGTCGATTATTACTTCAGATTCTGAAAGACTTCATATACAGAAATTAAGATAGTGATTTTGGTTTTTACTGTATTTGTTTCATTTATTCTTCTCGTAGATTTTGTAGTCGTGGTGCTAATTATTTTTCTGTTGTATCTATAACGGGGCTGGCCTTCGAAATTTACAATTTAATGCCCCGTTCGTCTATCATTATTCAATGAAAATGAGTTTTGGAATAGTAAATTTTTGAAAAATATGTGGTTAAAAATTAGAAAATAATGAAAAATATTTTATTACGAGAATTTGTGATTGAAAATAAGTTTAACAAAAAAAAAAAGGAATTTTTAAATAATGGTAGACAAATGGGGCTAAGAGATATTTGCAACAGTGGCTAGCAAATAGCCTCCCAACCTTTCAAAAACTGTGCAGTGGTAGCGTTTTTGGACGGTTTTTGTTCAAAAAATTGTTAGTTGATTAAAAGTAAGTATTTGATTATAAAGTGATTAATTTTAAATATGATAAAATGGTCTTTTAACCTTTTAATCAATTAAAAAGGAATAATTAGCATCAGATGTCTCACCTTTTAAAAATGTACGAAGAGGTTTCAAATCTTCAAAAAGTGTGATTCATCTTTTTTGATCAATCAAACATGAATGATATACGTGATTAAAACTAATTATTAATTTAAATTTAAATCACTCCATATTGGGACAAGTATTATTCATTTAAGAACTCTGATAAGTAAACCTTTTCAATAAAAATAGAAACTTTTGAAGTAAGAAATGAGTAGAAGCAAGAAATGATGGAGAAGTTCTCTAGAAAATGGCAAAAATCTCGCCAGTTATCTGAGTTCAACAACGAAAAAATTATCTCTCCCTACTCTCGACGATTGCCATCGGACTGACTCCCAAGGTTCTCAATTACTCAATAAACAAAATAAACGCAAGCTCATGTATTGTATTTGTGTATACATCGATAATTGAGTGTTTAATGAATTTCTATAGTTTTGAATTATTTATGTATCATTAACTATGTATATATGATTATTTGCATCACATGGATGTTCAGAGACAAATATGTGAAGTGCTTGGCTCACAAGATAAGAATTTATGCTAAACTTTATTCTCAATGAACTTGTGGTTAGCTATATGTATCCCTTTTCGTTCATACTGTTCATGATAGTGCTGCATTTATTTTAGATTTTGGGTTTAATATCGCAATACGTTTACCGTTAGGTCTAATGAAAATAAATCTTTTGCAAGATACGATAAATTTGGTCTACCTCTTCCCTGTTCTATTGATGTTGCTAGATTTTATGTAGAATTGAAGGTCGATTCATCCGCTATCCATAAGCATAATTAGAACCATACGTACTGATAATTGGATTAAATTATGCATCCCAAGCTCTTATCCAACATTGTCGCTCTCATCTAAATGTAGCCACATGTATGAATGAATGTTAATCAGGTCGTGTATGTCGATTGGTATTAGAGAACTTCAAACAGTCAGCGATATATTAGCTTTTTTTTTTTTTTTATAATATCACTACTTTCTTTGGATCATCTCCAAGAAACTCTTTAAACATGATATGCTCCCTATTTTAAAGAGTTAGCATTTAAAATAATACTATAAAAGACTCTTTAAATCTAATTAAAATAAAAGATAAAGAAAAATAATTAATGTTTTTTAGGAGTAGTAAAATGAAGTGTTAAATAAAAAGAGTTTGTTGTAGTACTTCAAAATTTTAATTCTCTAAATTTACAGATGATTTCCAAATGATATAATATACTCTTTAAAAATGGAGAGTCTCTTGGAAATGTTCTTAAACCACATGAAGGATGCACTATGTTATATGAAATATATGTCTTGATATTCATAATTTGGTGAAAATTCGACGAAGAAAAATTTATGGGAATATCAAAATGGCATATTTAGTCAAACGTTAATTTCTGTGTATGACTTCCATTGCCGGGAACGTTGATTACAAATTCAAAAAAAAAAAAAACAACAATAATAATAATAATAATAATAATAATAATAATAATAATAATAATAATAATAAATGAAGGCTGAAGTTAATGCAAACATGGTTTTCAACTAAGATTAAAATTATTAAATTAATGTTTTCTTTTTTTTATCATGAAAAGCGAGTGCCAAACCAACAAAAGTTGGACACGGCCACATGATCAAGTACCAAATGTTGGAAAAATATTTAATTTGTCCCATGGCTCGACATATGTAATTAATTGTGTACAAAAATTATCTTAAAATTAAGCTCAAAATTAAAGTGATCTAATAAAGAATTAAGTAATTGAATTTTGTACATCTATATAAAGTGTGAGCCAGATTATATGTGTAGAGACCAAAATCTATTAGAATTGTATTTGTGATGGGTGAAATAAACATAAAAATTACATATAATGTTATGATCTATAATTCATATGCAATTTGTCATTTTTTATGTCATACCATAATTAATAGATAAAACATATTAAAGATGAATATCCAAAACCTACAATAAAAAATCAAGAATTACAAGAATCAATATCAATTAATCGAGAATCAAGAAAAAGCATTGAAGCAATTAAATTGAAAAACAAAACAATTAAGATTAAAAGCAAGAAAATAAATCAAGAGAGGATTGCAAGTTGATTTTCAAGATTAAAGATTAAGCTTTAAGATTCAATATTCAAGATACAAATCAATTGATCAAGGTATGTTCCGCATTAATTAATTCTCTTGATGATTTGATATGTAAATCTTGACAATTCATAATGTTTTATAAAGCTTAAGTTTCATAAAAAATTCAACAACTGGTATCAAAGCCACTATTTGTTAAAACATTGAGATTAAGGAAGATTTTTTATGATTGAAATTCAAAGTTAGTTTTATAAAATTTGGGAATGCGAATTTTAAACCCTAAATATCAAAATTTTGGATTTAAGGCAATTTTTCTGGCTATACTGCGGCTTTGCATTACGGCTGAACGAAGTGGGGGGCAGCTCCAATTGCTGCTGGGCGTTGTAGAGGCCAATTCAGGGTGCTACTGTGTCCTGTTTCTGTCCACCTTTTATTTTTTTTAGTTACTAAAACAAAATAAAAATAAAATAATAAGGAACTAACAATTAAATTCAAATATTGGTATTAAAATGTCTTTGGATTATTAATTATCCTAAATAATTAGTTGAAGTAACATCTATTGTTTAGATTAATTTATTTGGAATATTATGAAGGTTGTGTGTTTGTAATTCATGCGAATATTCACCGGTGGTATAAATATGTGACAATTGTAAAAAAATATAAATATATTTTTAATGTGAAGAATAAGTTTTGATTTCTCTTCCCTCACAACACAATCAACTGTAAAGATATATTTATTCTTTGACATAGTGTATTATCAATATTAGATTACTACATTAAGAGTACCACTTACAAATTGATATTTCTGTCCAAAAACTAAATAACCATGTTGTGCCCAGTCTTTTGTGATGGGTGTACTATTATTTGAATTAATTAATTGTTTAATATGGATTCTAATGTTAACATGTTTTTTTTTGGTTTCTTGTTCTTTATTCAGTTAACTCTTCTACTTCCATAGCATCTGTAAATATCAACTCTATTCTCGTGCTAAATGGAATCAACTTTAAGAACTAGAAGAAGAATGTTCAAATCGTTCTTGGTTGCATAGACTTAGATCTTACGTTAAGGATTGAACAACCCGATGCACTTACGGATAAAAGTTTCACTGATAAAAAAATGGATTTTGATAAGTGGGATAATTCAAACCACATGAGTCTTATGATCATAAAGCGTGGTATTCCAGAATCATTCAGGGATGTTGTATCCGATAAGGTAACAACTGTCAAGGAATTTCTTGATGAAATTGAAAACCGCTTTGCAAAAAGCGATAAAGCTGAAACAAGTATGCTTTTGAATAACTTAATTTTACTAAAGTATGAAGGTGAATGAAATTTTCTGGAGTACATCATGGAGATATCTCATATTACTTTAAAACTCAAGACACTAAAGCGTAGGCTACTTGATAATTTGCTCATACATTCGGTTTTGATTTCTCTTCATGCACAACATAATCAATTCAAGGTTAGTTATAACTTTCAAAAAGAGAAGTGGACTCTAATTGAGCTCATTTGATACTATGCGCAAGAAGAAGAAGAAAGGCCGAACCAAGACATGAATGAAAGTTCTCACTAGACTAGTATCTCTAAGAACAAGTTTAAGAAAAGAAAGAATAAGGAATTTGCACACGGTCCAACTCAAAGGAAATAGTAAAAGCATGAAAAGGATGAATCATCCGATTGTTACTTGTGTGGAATCCCGGGACACTTGAAAATGGATTGTACCAAATATCACGCTGTCGTGTAAAGAAATGTACATTTCTCACATTGATTTGTTCACAGGTTAATTTATTTCAGTACCTAGACATACTTGGTGTATTAATTCTGGTGCCACTACTCATATAAGTGTCTATGAAGGGTTGCCCGAATAGTCGCCCGAATAGTCGAAAGTCAAATGATGCCGAAAGATTCATCTATGTGGGCGAAGGAAAATCAGTTGAAGTAGAGGCTATATGAACTTTTAGATTATTATTAAAAACTTATTTTTATTTGGACTTGAAAGAGACATTTGTGGTACCGTCTTTTAGACATAATTTGGTTTCTATTTCTGTTTTGGACAAATTCGGCTATTCTTGTTCATTTTGAAATAATAGATTTAGTTTTTTCTTCATTCAAATCTTGTGGTTATCGTTTCTTTATAACTTGCTTAAATCGATTGCCTCTTATAATAACTATTGCATGTGAATTCAGGTGGTATTAAACGTAAATTAAGGAATGAGAATTTTGCCTCTTTATGTCATAAGCGTTTATGTCACATTTCTCAAAAGAGAATTGAAAAAATTGTGCCACAAAGAATTTTTGATCCCCTTGATTTTTCAAACTTAAGAGTGTGTAAATAATATTATGGGGAAACAAACAAAAAATAAGGAGATTAAGTGCCATAGGATTTCGAACGTCTTGGAACTAATTCATACGAATATATCTAGGTCATTCTCTTCGACTTCTCGAAATAGTAAATAGTAATTTATTTACGTTCATAGATGATTATTGCAGTTATGGTTACCTATATCCCATACATGAGAAATCTCAATTATTGGACGTGTTTAAAACTTATACGGCTGAAAATGGAAATCAACTCCACAAAAGAATAAAATACGTCAGATCTGATCGTGGTGGTGAATATTATGGCAGATATGACGGATCAAGAGAACATTGTTCAAGGTCTTTTGCTAAATTTCTAGAGAAATGTGAAATCATCCCACAGTACACCGTACTAGGTTCTCATAGCATGAATGACGTTGCTGAAAGACGGAACAAAACATTTAAGGATATGGTAAGGAGTATGAGTGGTCATTTCCACTTTGCTAGAATCTCTATGGGAACAAGCATTAAACTGAAGTTCACATTCTCAACAGAGTTCTAAGTATAACAACTGTCAAAATCCCATATGAAATTTGGATAAGCAAAAAGCATAGGTTGAAGCACTTACACATTTGGGGTTGTCCAGCTAAGACAAGGCCTTAAAGGCCACCAGAAAAGAAATTGGATTCCAGAACTTTTAATTGCTATTTTATTTGATATTTTGAAATGTCAAAGGGTTAAAAATTTTATGATCCCACTGCCAAATCAATTTCCAAAATGGGAAATGCCAGATTTTCTGAGGATGTGGAGTTTGTGGTAGGAGATAAGGTCAGTGATTTTATTTTTGAAGAGGAATACAAATTATATTATTATGATTAAATTAAATATTACCTATCCGAAGATATGCAATTTCGGCATACTTATCTTGCAGTCGAAAATGAGTGTCTTGTCGTTCTTCACGCAAATTAATGCTTCCAAAACATCTTTCTTCAGTTGGCTTCTGATCTCGGACATGACCCTCTTATCTACATTAAAAGCGGACTCCGATGCTACAGTGCTAATAGGAGGTTAGGAGGTGTTAGTAGGTCTTTTGCAATTGCTGATATCACCGGTCATCATCGTTCGTACTTTCGCCAAAAGTCATTTACTTTTTCTGAACTTTTTCTAATTAATGCATTACTAGGCATATGATGATTAAAGTAATCAAGTATTTTTCAAGAGGCAATGAATTTAGACTTGCGTCCGATCTTTGATTACATGCGGTAGACATACTAGAAGAACCTACTGCATCATATACATACGTGTTAATGCCTTCAAATAAATTTAGTATTTCAGTTTCGTCTTCTTCAAGATTAGTAGTAGGTGCAGATGGTATCCGACTAATATTTACATCCATTCTTCGTGCATATAATTCATACATTTCGCATAAAATTTGTTCTAAATTTTTATAAGTGATATGTGTATTAAAAATTACATATTTAGTACTTCATAAATTATATTGGATGTCCATGATGTATGCCGAAGAAAATAACATTCACAAGTCTTCCCAATATTTTCTAAATTTTAATTTCTTAAAAATTAATTTCACTAAAATCGAGTTCATTTTTGTATTCATCAAAAACTCTTGCAATGATATAAAGACGTTCAAACACCATATAGCTAGTGGGATAGTACACTCTAGATAAAATATTTATAAATTCATAAAATCTTCCAAAAACAAATTTTAATATTAAAAGTAAATTCCAATTAGATTCATTCAAAATAGTGTTATCATCGTTTCTAATATACCTATTGTTATAAAATTTGGTTATTAAATGTTCATATCATTCGCATGATTTTAATGATAAGTAAGTTGAGTTCCATCTATATTTTACGTCACTAACAAATGTTTTCGTATTCATCACTCCAAATTCAGTACACAATTTTTTCTTGAAAACTTATTTTCTACTAGGTGAAATCATGATATATATATTAGTGCATTCCTAATTCTTTGAATTTCATTTTTAATATATTTCAAACTATTTTACACAATTAAATTAAAAATATGACACATACAACGAATATGAAATAAATAACCACCAAAATCAGGCTGCAGTACCCTACTCAATTTATTAATAATTGGCTAATTAACATTAATGTTGTCAAATAAAAAAAATGAATTTTACTCTCACAATGATATTCTCTAATAATGCTCATAATAGCGTTAAATATATTGTTAACATTGTAAGGGAACTCAACTATTTTAAAAGAAATAATTTTTTATGCATATATCAAAGTGTGTCTATGTAATATTTAGTTACAGTTATATAACATCTCTTATTAATCACTTCCTATAAATCCAATATTAAAAATAGAGCACCACCATATTTTTGTAAATAAATAATCAATTATTTCTTTATATTAAGGAAATATTCAATTGTATCGGAACGAAGAGTGTTTTTACTTACCCAATATACCTCTGTTGAAAATATTTTTTCATATAGGAGACGAAATGTTGGTTGTCTGCTATTGCTAGAGGCAACTCAGCTCTGACAACGAATTTCACCATTTCCGTTCCAGCTTTCTCCTTCGAATACATCCACGTGCAAAGTGTCGTAAAAGCAGACCCGACGGTTGGACTACAAAATTGTAGTTGCGTTTGATTGCCACCAACAAGTCCATGTTTTACTACACATGGTTTGCAGTGACGGTTGAGGTGGGTGATACCGATATTTTTTTATCATGTCAATCGTGTTTGACAGTATTTACATACTGCTTTAGACTCTACACTCTGTCGATCGTATAACTTGTTTAAATTAATTTAAAATGATCCAAACATTTTGTTGATTTTTCTATATCGCTTCCTTCTTGCATCAGGAATATCTAGTTCTTCCTGTTCTGTTTCGGGAACATCAACATCATTTAAATCAATTAGATTACTACTTCTGTGAGCATCCAAATCTGGAATATATTTGGGAATGGGTACATTGTTGAAATCGACAAACTCATTGTGAAATTGACTTTTGTGGCGTTAGATGTGATTCACCACCGATATCGAATAAGCTCTCAACAAATGATTGTGGATCCATTTGTGATGAATTGATAATGTATAAACTTGAATGAAGATGAAATGATGAATGAATACGTAGAAATTGGATAATTGTAGGAAAGTAAATTGTGACGACAATATGTATAAAATATCGCATAGAGAATGTGTATTGTGTAATTCTATAGTAAGTATACTGTAAACAAGACTGTGAAGAGAGTAAGACATAAGGACATTGAAAATTTTGAAATTGAAGGTATAATGTAGATTGTAGAATGTGAGAGAGTAAGAATTGTTGTCGTGTTAAAAAAAGTTAAACGAGTAGGATAGTTATAGAGAAAAAAAGGAAAAAAATTTAAGCGCCAAACTGCTACTTTTAATAGTTCAGTAACCGTAACGGTCCCTGAACTATCTACAGTGACCAAAATGGTCACTTGATTTTAAAAAGTGACGTTTTGATCACGTGGGATGGTGAGTCACGACCTAGAGCCACGAACTTGGGTCGTCATCCATGCTTGTGGGCACGAGCTCGTGGCTCGCCCATGAGGAAAGCCAAGCTGATTCTGCTTACTTGGTGAGTTGGTCCGCTCGACTCCTGCTTGGACTCGTCCAAGGATGAGCCCGAGTAGGTTACGAGCTGAGCCGACAGGTTGCTCGACTCGTTTGCCACCCTTACACCCAACTCCATATAATGTTTCACCATGACTACCCAAACTCCATATAACCCTTTTGACTAATTTTAAAGGAGGTAAAAAGGTTACTTTGCATAATATATAAAAAATAAAATAAAACCGACAAGAACCACATAGTAATACTGGCTTACAATTTTGAATTTACAAAATCATATAGATATATAGAGAGGGGGGGAGAGAGATGACTAGTTCAACACCAAATCAAAAGTGGCTGCCATCGACAATGTCATAACGGTGGAGCAACTCGTCGCCATCAATCCTTACAATTCGAACATCCTTCCGGATTTCAAAAACTACGTGAATGAACATGTACTTTTATGTGCTTGTGTTTCTTTGTTTGTATGTACTCATATGCATGCTTATTGGGATTATAATTCACTAAACATATGAATTTTTGTTTTCAATTGTGACTGGAAAAATTAGTTTTCTTCACAAACGTACAGTTTGAGTGCAAATCTCAGTCTTTTTTTTGTCTCTATCAGGTTAGTTCTTTAAATTTAATGTTTTTAATCTAAAGATAATTATTTATTAGTTTTTACTACTAATTTTATGTATCTGTTAATGCAGTTTGAGCCGGAGAGAATGAGTACTCAAATTTAGTGGTGGCAATGGGTCGAGTCGGCTCATGCCCACAGGAGCCGAGCTCGTGGCTCATGCTTGGCTCGTCCAACTTTGGGCTGGCTCGGCTCGTGCCCGAGCTCGCCCAAAGTGGGCCGCTCAGCTCGACTCGGCTCGTTTTTGACAATTTTTTTTTATAAAACACTATAAGTCTACTCATGTCTCATTAAATTCTAAACCGAAAATATATACACATTGTCTAAATATTTTTTAAAAATATATTTTTCAAAATATTTTTTCTTTTTTAAAATAGTAATAAAAAAATGGATAAACAAACCCTCCTCATTTGTCCGAGTTTAGGACCGGTTACTTCAATTTCGAGTAGGCGGAGTTAAAAATTGTACACGAACAACTTGTTACGTGTACAATTTTTTTAACGAATTATAAATATACTAAAATTAAATTTTGTGATTAATATGACTAAATTAAATATCACTTACTTGGCTGCTTGCAATTTCAGCATATTTATCTTGTATTCGATAAGAAGCGTCTTCCAGTCCTTCACGCACATTAATGCTTCCAAAATATCTTCTTTTAGTCGACTCCTGACCTCGGAGAGAACCCTTTTTTCCTGTACTAAAAGCAGATTCTGAAACTACGATACTAACCGGAGGTGTTAGTAGATCTTTTGCCATTGCAAAAACTATTGGCCATCGGCGTTCATACTTTAGCCAGAAATCAATGACTTCTTC
>CAIGRP010060495.1:0-16073 GCA_903798385.1 Fraxinus cuspidata | reverse complement strand
AAGTATAAACTTTATGCTTTGTTTGCTTGCAGATTGATTGGGTATCAAGTTGGAGATTTGTTAGGTTTTGATACCCAATAAATCTCGGACGATGATGTTAAACCATTTTTTTATTATTATACTTCATAGGCCTCAGCCGATAAATAAAGTGAAATATCGACACCATAATCACTCAAACCAACCCTACAACCTATTTGGGCCATTTGAAGTACCTAATCTAATTAGTGTTACTCATGGCCTAACCCGTAAATCTTGGATAGCTTCTTAGGTTAATAGCCCACTTACTCATTATCTATTAACTATTGGGCCTAATTAATCCCTAACCCAAAAGCCCACTCCAAAACCTATATATATGTTTGACCCCGTGTGTTGGTTATATGTGTATGAAACATATATTGTACCTTACCTATGCATGAGAAAACTAGTGGCTACAGTTTGCTTTGTCCTTCTATTGTTGAGATCCTTCTTCCCATTTTTCTTTCAACCTTTGTGGCTAGTATTAGAGGTTGCATATAGTTCATACTCCATCCTTTGTGGGCTAGCCAAGAAAGCAACTAATTGGTGTTTGGTTTGTGTTTTGGATTGAGGATTGTGGTGGTCGATTAATCAAAACTGAGCCCAGACTCCACGAATCAAAGGCCTATTATTCTACAATTGGTATCAGAGCATCAATGAGGTGGATTGGGTTCTAAAATCTGACTAGAAGCTGATCTGAAACAAAGGAGAAACCAGATGAAAAAGGCTGTCCAGATTTTTTGTAAAAATCGTACCTGCAATTCTGTTTTCCAGCAAAACCATTGGCCATTTGAAGAATCCAAGACCACCAGCGTGTTCAGCATGGCAAGGCGCTCCTGCTTGTCCGGCGCATGGGAGTGACGGCGACAGCGCATGGCAGCTCTGGCATAGAGCGTCTGGGCGTGTGGGACCTCTTTCGACGATAGCGGCGCGTGACAACTCGGCAGCGCGCGTGTTGGCGCTTGGGACCTCCTTCGGCGACGATCTCTTCGGGCAAAATATTTATAACATGAATACTAACGATTTTTTGTTGTTAGGTTTGTATTGGAGCCACAAAATAGATCCAGTGTTTTCAATCCAAAGTGAAAACATCATCCAAATAGTATGGCAACAAATTTATGTTGAATATCAGAATATTTCACACGTGTGAAAAGTAGAGAGAGAAACTGACGTATGAACAAAATGATTTGACCACGAACAAGAAAATGAATGAAAAAGAGAAAGGGGATCAAAGAAGATAAAAATTTAGGATGAGAAATCAATTTATTTAATATTCAATGATACTTATTACAATGAATAAATCTTTTTTATATAGAGCAACTAAGCTAAAATCAAAAGAACTTGTAATAAACTAGAATTTTGTCAAAATACAGAAACTAACATAATCTATTTTGAATAGAACTCTAATTTAAAATTATATCTAAATTCTGTCTCTATTTCCATCATTTCCCCCTACCTAAGAAACTTGACCCCTGCGAGGTAGACTGCAACATCATATTCAAGGAGGACAATCTTTCTTCCTTCCTGACCAAATAACATATTTAATTTATAGTATAATCAATCTTGTTCGTTTTCTTGTATATATACACATTAATATATGTTCTCATTAAAGGACATGAATCCCTAGAATTTATTCCTTTAATCATTATCTGTATATATTTTTGTCAATTAAGTTTATATTTTACGATACGATAAGTGACTCACGCTTAAGATTTTACCTCATAACAAATTTAAAATATGGTAGATTGATATATTAAAGATAAACAAGGATATATGGTAAATTCTAGACTAGGTCCCATTCTCAGTTGTTGAAGCATTTTATTTGTGATTTGGGTGTAATCATAGTTAATTTTAAAACAAGTTAACATTCATTTCATTTGTATTCTATTAATTCGTAAAGAGAAGAAGCCGCTCAAAGTAAAATTGTAAATCCAACCAACGAATACCATATTAGAAGGGCAGTAGTAAGTAAATAGTAAGTTAGTGGGTTTATTTGTTTGAATTTGTCAAGTCCAAATTATAATTAGTAATTTTTGAGTTTGTAATTGACATTTTTCTTAGCCAAAATTATGTCTTAGTTGAATTGTACTAGGAATTTATTTGAGTTGTAATCAAAGTCAAAACATGAGTTATTGAATTCTAATTAAAGTCAAAAGAGTTAGGATTGGTAGTATAGATTTTAAAGGGGTCCAAGATGTTCAAGAAGATCACATATAGGGTTGTCAATGAATTATATTTTCATCTGAATTCGATCCAAGTCCGATGAAATTAATGGGAGATAGATTTAGCCCATGTTTGATCCACATTATGTTTTTTTTCATTCTCATTCTTCTACTCATTTTCAACCACACATTCTTCAATAAAATAATATTTTTCATCACATCAATAACTTTTCTTCATTTTCAACCACACATTCTCCATCAATCTACTATTCCAAAATACATTATTCCAAAATAATGTGGCTCAAACACTTAGGGTCTTAATCCGATATCCCATTCAATATTCGAATTCGATAATTCGTTAACTAAATGGAATAAATATGGATATAGGTCAATCTGGTCCGATAACAACTCGATCCGATTAGTTATAAATAATTCAGTCGGTAAAATATTTTTCTGACATGTTATTTGTCACTAAAAAAAATAAATGAGAAAATAAAGAAATTTAGAATAAAAAATCATCAAATTCAATATATAAAAAAATAAGAAAGTCAATCCACATGTACACAATGTTCTAAAAAGGGTAATGCGTGGCGATGTGTGGAGGTTTCGGGTTAGGGGAATCTAGATGAAGTCTAGGCATTAAAAACGTAGAAATGTGTTTTCTTATTTTAATATTATTTTAAATTTTAAATCAATCTAAAAATTATTTAATAATACATACAAATTATAGTACCAAATGTAATTTAAGAGCTTAATAAAATAAATATATTCGATAAACAAGATATAGTATAATAGTGGCAATTGAAATATTTAGAGAATTTTAAAATTTTACTAATTAGTACAAGATAGGAAAAACGAAGAATTTAATAAATTATAAATAACTATTTATATAATAGTATAGTACACTAGAGTCAAATCAAATGTACAATATACTGCAACCAAACTAAAAGTGTAATGTACTATAATCAAACCATATAGATTTGTATCCCACATCGAAAGTTTATAACAAAATGCTTAGAGATATCCTTTATAATTAAGTGAGTCAATAAATGGGTAAGCAACATTTTGTGTTTCTCAATCCAATGGTTAAAAGTTGAAAGTTTTATAATTATTAAATCCGTTTAAGAATTGGAAGAATAGAAAAAAATAAAAATAAAAAGTTAATAACATTGATTTTTTTTCCTAATTTCTTTAATTTCGGATCGAATTATCGGATCAGATATCCGATAACATAGCAAATCGGATATAGATTTAACAATCAAATATTCATTGTATTATTAGTTCGGAAATGGATAGATCCGGTCTATATCTGATCAATTTATAACCCTAATCACATTGATCATTGGAACGCAATCAGAGGTCAAATGAGTGTAAAAATGTTGTACAAATCAAGTTTCAAATTCTCAGCCACAGGTTGTGTCGAATTTTTCTTGTAGAAAATATTGAAATTTGGACAAGGCTATTTTTAGAAGTATTGTCATTTGAGTTGTCTTTCCAACACACTTCGAATAACCCAAATACAATATCGGGAGAGAAAATTATGATGAAAATAATGACAAATGCTCAGGTGTTGCTTGCTAGCACTGGATTGGTGCTCCAGCGATGTGGTTATTCGAGAAACAATAATATTCGATTTTCAAATTGATTTTGAGTTCCTTTTTATCCCAAACGTACCCATTATAAATATACAACCTATGGGATGTCCAAAAGTGTAGTTGAACAAATTTTGATTATAGAAATCATTCTTTGAAGGTCTAAACATCCTTTCATTGATTTCATGATTCAACCACAATATTACTTGTTCATTATAAAACTCATATATCAATCCAATTAGTAGAGCCTTATTAGAGTCACTGAAGTTTAGGAAGAGGCGATTGGAGTTCCAACACTTAAGAACGATGTTCATTCTTGGAGGTCCACTGAAGATAAACGATACCAAAGATCGGGAGCTAGTGTGAAGAGCACACCGTCTAGGAAGGCCAAAGTTATTATAGGAGGTCGGAGGGGACTAAGGATTAGTCGGGTCCGGATCATACTATAAACTTTATCATTTATAGTAGATTATTGACCGGCAAAGTGCCTGAAATTATTGATCCTTCGCGAAAGGTTTTCTCCATGATCATATCGATTTTATTTACTACTTTCTATTTACAAAATGTAGGAATCAAATTTAGGATAAATTGACTTGGTTGACCTAATTATTTAGAAACAATTAAAAAGTGATTGGTTACTTTTAATTGATTAATTCCACATGTAGGTCTAAACTATTCAACTAATTTAAACTTTCAAGTGGTATCAGAGCTTAGTTGTGATGGTTGACCCAAAAATTATCTAGACGAGTCAATTACATTTTGATGTGGGATTTGAGGATGATATGGATATTCTTGATGCTTATGACTAGCTGTATAAGAAGAGTCTCAAGTTATATAAGATTAATAGATCAGTTTTTTAAAAATTGAGTAAGCTTTAATTAGAAAAAGAGAGAATTATAATTAAATTTGAGGAGTCTATCAAGGGATTGAATGAATTAAAGGTTGAGAAATGGTCCTTAGAAATTAAGGTTAAGACTCTTATAAATGATTTTGAAAAATAAATGCCCAACTTCAATCCTTCTCTAGTGGATTTAGGAAGATTGATAACATGATAGGTCTAAACAAAATAGATGAGAATAGAGGGGATTTAGACGATAATGAAATAAATTCTCATGCTAATTCATCTTCTAACAATAGGTTTGTACCTGCTTTAAAGCCTAAAGTTCAAAATTAGAACCTGGAGTTGCTCATAAGTTCATCTCCACATCACTATTGTGGTAAGGTAGGACACATAAGATATAAGTGTCGTGAGCTCTTGAATAGGAACAGAACAAAAAATGTAGGTATTCGAGGACCGAAATCATTGGTATAACATAACTTTCCTCAACCTAAGGATCAAAATTTGAAATCTAGGATTGTTCCTAAATTATTCCTACATGTCATAATTGTAGTGTTCTAGATCACAATAGACCCAAGTGTCGTAAGTCCTTAGTTAAGAACAATAATCAAGATCTAAATACTTATGTTAGATTTTTTACTAACCAAGTAAGTCACTTGACTAAATTGATGAATCAATTGACTAATAAAACATTTTCTTTTATGAAGATTTGGGTCAAGAAGAGTGAACACAAGTCTGAGTGAAGTTGATAATTGTGATATTCCTCATGTTACCCTCTATGGTAAAAATGTTTGTGTTCCTTATTGATTAGGCATTTAGATGCATGCATTTGCTCATGACTTTTATATGTTCATATATGCATATGTGTTTCTTGTAAATTGGGAGTTTCATTTTTTGTTTTATTATTTATTAAAAAATGGATTTTTTTTTATTGGATATGTTATTTTGTTATCAAGTACTTGTAAAATTCATGTATGATAAATTAAAATTCTATTAATTTTTTAGAACTTCTTTGGAGTACTTGGTACAAGTTATTACATGTATCTTATGTACTACATATATTAGACTCTTATGAATAGGTTTTGACTACGCGTTTGAGATTTGGAATGCAATCATCTGTGTGGTGAAATGACTCTAAATATGGAATGGCTTTGAACTAGTTGACCTAAACTCTTGTATATTTTCCATCAAAGAAAAAGATGTTAGTAATTCAAAATTTGAAATATATATTAAAAAAAGTAAGATACATCTTACACTCATCTTTGAAGTTTTCTTGACTTTTGGCAATTAAGTTTGAGGGGTATTTTAAAACCTATGTCCTATGGTCATATGACTTGGAGTCACTGACCTAAACCTCATTACAATGGTCATTAAGTTGCTTAATAGAGATAAATTTGTACATTAAATATAAAAAAATGAGAGAAAAAATTATATATACGTGCTTATTGATAGATGAAAAAAGAAAAGCTATATAAGAAAAATTTATTACAAGCTTTTCATTGAAAGATGTCTTATTAGCGTTGGATTTGACTTCATAATTTGAGGAATATATTCATTTACCAGTGATTCTTTGCATGTTCTTTCTCATTGATTGAATATTGTGAGACTTGCTTACAGGAGTTTAATGATACTTTTCACAGGTGTATCTTATACAATTTACTACATATAGGTTTAAAATAAGTTATGTGAGAAAAATGTATTATCTAATTATGCATGTACTATTAAGCAAATAACTATTCATGATGATAATTTAAAAAATCCATGAAAAATAAAAATAGTGTCTCGAAAGGGGAAAATTTTTATTCTCCTATACATGTTTTGCACAATCTTTAGATAATTATGCATGTGCATTTTTTTTAACTCATTCTTCTCTATGTTCTTTATGATTATTACTTGTTTTTCTTTTGTTATTCATGACAAAAAGAGGGAGATATAAGTGTTTATTTTAGGGAGTTGAGTATATGATGAGTTAGGGGGAGAATTTTAAATTTATTTGACTTAGGAGGACTCATAAGGATATTTCTGTTGAAATTTTATTATTGATATGGTGTTTATGTTTTGTCAATATTGATATTAAAATTCTATACTTTATTTCTAAGTTAGTAATTCATATGGTATTGCATGCTTTGGTGTTACACATGTTTTATAGATATTATTTTATAACTTAGTTATATTTTATTTAATTGTCAATTTCCTCTTGCGTTTCAAGTGGTATTGTTGTTTCTATGTGTTTTAGGAAATAGGTTGACAAGATGATTGATGTAAATTTTGGATATTATGTTGGATAGATTTTTATGTTGAGTATATGAGTTATGAGGAGAATTTTAAATTTATTTAACGTAGGGGAAGTTATGAACATTTCTGTTGGAATTTTATTATTGATATAGTGTTTTGTATTTTGTCAATATTGATATTAAAATTCTATATTTTATTTATAACTTAGTAATTCACATGGTATTGCATGCTTTGATGTTACACATATTTTACTTATATTGTTATATAACTTAGTTATATTTTATTTAAAAGTAACGTTATTTATCATTATGATGATACGGTGATGTGGCAACCTAATATCCCTCATATTTTTCTCTCTCTTTCTCTCATACTTTCTATCATAAAAATTGAACTGACAAATCTCATTATTCCACATAAACTGCTATATTATCGATATTTCATCATCATAATGGTAAATAACATTATTCTCTATTTATTTGTTAGTTTATTCTTGCATTTCACTGGGTATTTTGTTTCCATGTATTTCAGGAAACAGATTGACATGATAGTTGAAGTAAATTTTGGACATTAAGTGTTTATTCTCTTTACCATTTTCAAGCCGTTTTCTAATTTTGATTTTCCAAAACAGTGAACATGCGTTTTATTTCCAATTTTCGAAAATGTCTGTTTGAAAATAAGTTAAAAATTTATAAAGAAAACCCAAAACGAAAAATTTGTCGTTTTGGGTGCTTTCAGTTATAATAAAATCAAAATTTTCAAAACGCGTTTTGGGTGTTTTCAAAGCAATTTTTCAAAAAGTTAAAAAAGAACACAATCTTAAATTAGATACTCAAAATACAAAACTGAAATATAAAGAGAACAACCCCTAAGTCTTTGGGTAGATTTTTTAATTAATGTTGACTTTGAAATAAATGGTTTTGTCACGAAATGCCAAATGGGAAGAGTGTTAAGTGTAAATTATAATTAACAATCTTCGAGTTTGTAATTGGCAATTTTCTTAGCCAAAATCATGTCCTAATTAAATTGTATTAGGATTTATCGAGTTGTATAAAAGTCAAAATATGAGTTATTGAGTTTTAATTAAAGTCAAAAGGATTATGATTGGTAGTATAGGTCTTGAAGGATTTCAAGATATCCAAGAAGATCACATATGATCATTGGAATGCAATTAGAAGCCAAAAAGTGTAAAAGTGTTGTACAAATCATGTTCCAAATTCTCAGCCACAAGTTTCGACGCATTTTTCATGTAGAAAACATTGATATTTGGACAAGGCTCTAGAAAAATTGTAGCCCTTTGAGTTATCTTTTCAACGCACTTTGAATCAACTCAATTCGCGAGAGAATTATAATGAAAATACTCATGAATGCTCATATGTCGCTAGTCTAGCGTTGGAGCTACTTGGTTATTTGAGGAACAATAATGTTCGATTTTCGAGCTGATTTTGAGTTCCCTTTCATCTCAAACACTACCCATTATAGATAACATCATGTGGGACGTCTAAAAGTGTGGTTGAACAATTGTAGAGATCTTTCTTTGAAGGTCTAAACATCGTTTCATTAATTCCTTAATTCAATCACAATATTATTTGTTCATTATTAAACCCATATATTGATCCAAATAGTAGAGTCTTGTTGTAAGTCAAGAGTTTGTTCTTGGAAAGCCAAAAATATATTTCAATATCTCTTCCACCAGCTTACAAGATCGAAACACAAAAAGAACATTTATCATAACCAAACATACCTTTGCCAATTAGCCTTCAAAGTTGCTAGAGTTTTGGGAAGAAACACTTGGAGTTCCGAAGCTGAAGAACAAAGTTCGTTCTTGGTTAATGCTTTCTATTTACAAATTGTGATATTTAAACTTAGGATAAATTGACTTGGTTGACCTAATAATCTAAAAACATTAAAAATAATGATTTATTGCTTTTAATTGGTTAATTACACACGTGGGTCTAAACTAGTCAGCTAATTTAAACTTTTCGAATCATCCAATTGTGATGTATATAATTGTTAGGTTAAGACTAATTGGTAATTTTTATGGAATTTAGGTCTCCAAGATAAAATAAAAATAAAATGTAGTTTAGCCTTTTTATAAATGAAAATAAATTAAATAATGTTCTACATTTTAAGTTGCATGTTGAAGGTCAGAGAGGACTAAGAGTTGGTCAGGTCTGGATCATACTGTAAGTCTCATCGTTTATAGTGGATTATTGACTCACAAATTATTCGAAATTTTTGATCATTTGCTAAGAGTTTTCTCCGCGATCATATCGGTGCTATTTAATGCTTTCTATTTACAAATTATGGTATTTAAACTTACGATAAATTGACTTGTTGACCTAATAATCTAAAAACGATAAAAAAAATGATTTGTTGCTTTTAATTAGTTAATTACACTCGTAGGTTTAAACTATTCGGCTAATTTAAACTTTCCGAATTGTCCAATTGTGATGTATATAATTGTTAGGTTAAGACTAATTGGTAATTTCATGGAATTTATGTCTCTATGATAAAATAAAAATAAAATGTAGTTTAGCCTTTTTATAAATGAAAATAAATTAAATAATGTTCTACATTTTAAGTTGTATGTTGAAGTTTCTTGATAGATAATAATGATTTAGGACATTTAGCACATTGACTTCGTGGACAGCACGAGACATCCCCATTTGCTATTTAAAGTGTAAATTTCTAAGCAGTAAAGCAAGTAAACCTACCATTATTCATTTGTACGCTACAATGTTGAATATAGTAAACTTCCTTAATTGCCCTTTATATGTATAAACGTTATATGTGTACGTGTATTTTGTTATATTGCTATTGCTGTACGTGTTATGAATAATGATCATGATATATTCATATATATAATCATATTGATCCATGAGCATACATAAGCAGTAAGATGACAAATGATAATAATGTTGGAAAATACTAGTTTTTTACGAGATGTATCTATACCACGAAGTGTGTGAGTGGAAAATGAGGGTATGAGGGACCGATATACCTGGCTAATAAGGTAGGCCATCATCAATTTCTTAGAATTTGTCATCTGCAAATATCTTCTGTAAAATGTCAAGGACTATTAGAAATATGTATTAGAATGAATACAAAACTAGAAATTATGCATTGCCTAATAAACTTTTTCCCCAAAAAAGGGACTAGGTTATGTATCTCAAAAGTATTAGAGGATTAGAGTTCAGTTCTCCCTAAGAAACCAATGTGATGCTAAAATCAAATTGCACCTATTACACTGATTGAAATGCTGCTCTGGATGTATAAACGACGACTACAATGAGGAATCAGCGTAATAGCTTCTACCCTAGCTTAGAAACCACAATGGAAGGTAATGAAAAGACGTAAACATGAGGCAAGGAAATGAGATGAGGGTATAGACTAAATGGGCATGATGCCATCAATCATGAATCGTGTGGTTTACTCTACTGATATGGTTTACAAGTGGATGGAAATGTTTGGTTTGACCACCATTTTCTCTAAACAACATGGATCAAGCTGATGTTATGCATAGGCCAAGCATGGTGTTCTTCTTCATTTCGTTTGTGTTTGAAGTACAACATTGAACACTTATAATCTAGATCTTTCTCGTTTAGATAACTCATCAGACAAAAACAAACGATGTACTTCTTCATTTCGTTTGTGTTTGAAGTACAACATTGAACGCTTATAATCTAGATCTTTCTCGTTTAGATAACTCATCAGACAAAAACAAACGATGTAAGTAATTGCAGTGTGAGATTTACCAAAACTGAATGGGGAATAAGTAGAGGTAAACAGCTTATTCCTCTAATTCAAGACCATAAATGGAAAAATATAAGAAACATGATGAATGGAAATTAGAGTCTATAGGTTGGTTATCAGAAGATATGTCATTTCACATTACATATTCAGGCAATTTTATGCATCAGTACAGTAAAAGCACCATGTTCGAAAAATTTAACACTGATCTAATTGAAAAATACCTTTCGGTTATTTCAAAAGCTAAGTTGTCTTCTACTAAAGAAAATTATTTTCGGAAAAAGGATACAAGGAGTTTGGAATTGAAAGAAGCTACATATTCTAGAAAGCTTGAATTTGTTGGCAATAGCAGAATGTGTTTTAAAAGCCTTAACATGAAGCATATAAATAAAGATGATGTAATTCTAGGCAATGAGTAGTAGACAGTAGCTACTCACCTTTGTATATCCTCCCTTGGGGGTAAGGGGGAGGGAAACAACAGCTTCTGTGTGGAAAACGAGATCTTACTCTTTTCTCCAAAAGCTAATCAGCATCCTGCAAATCATACCTTGATTTTTCGATTTTTTTCAAAGCTTCAAGCCATTGAACATTTAGATAGTTTCAAATGTTCTCTAAATATGTATCGGTACATAACTAACAAAAACCAAGATACCCAAGCAAATAGATGGCTTTCAAATTTGTAAAGTTTGATTTTAAGTAATTTAAGAGCCAATATTAGCCATGAACCATGAACAAGGTTTTCTTGGTTCTGATTATGCATAGTCAAGTATAGACTTGTAATATAACAATAACAAAATAAAGTTCAATCCATTGCAAGATAGATACAAAATGGACAACTATAAAACTAGAAGTAGAAGCAACTTACTAATCTACAACTGATACCAATAACAATAACTTGTGATGTTAAGGATTGCATTGCATCTAGCAAGTTATAAAGTAATAGTTGTTTACCCTGCAGAGTAAGAAAAAGAACCATAAGTACATTGAGTCAAAAGTTGAACCCCATAAAGTTAATTAATTATCTAAAATCTCTATTCAAGTTTATGACCTTACCTATGCAAAAGGTCGAACTTATTAAGTATAAAAGCAGTACTTCTCTTGGCCTTCAAGCAAAATTCTTCAAATAATCTCTTGGAGGCAATCAAATAATCAAAGTCGCGAGAGGAAGAGGGTCAGGGATAGATGTCAGTCAAGGTCTCCCAATCAATCTCGTTCAACTCGAAGTGCTCAACTGACCCTACAAAACAACAAAAAAATGTTAACATCGGATTCATATGCACAGAGATCAAAAAGCAAAAATAACACTTATGGGCTTCAGAGTAGAAGATTGGAACTTTCACGTGGGACAGTATCACCCTCACATTCTTGTCTCTTCTCCCTTACCCAGAACTATGTCTCCTTCCATCCTTTGATGGCGGATGGAAGGTCCACGACAAATGGGGAATGTAACCCCCACGAACAGGGGGAGTACAACCCTTTTGAATCCCCTTTACCTATGACCCAGGGTTGGAAGATGATTTAAAAAATGTGTAGAGGCATGTTCTCTCGAAGGCAAGTTTCCTTCCAGATGAAGTAGGTTCCCACGAAACCCAACCTTTAGGAGGAACTCATTGCTGGGCGATGCAGCCCTACCTCAGAATTTTGGCTCGCTCATCAAGAGTGGGAAATATGAGTTCTATGTTATAGAGGATTCGGTATTTTTCCCTAAGGTTGGCTAGGTGGGTCAGATTTACAAAAGATGGGATTTTGGCTGCCCCAGGCTACCTCATTGTCTCTCCTACTTCCCCCCAGAAGGCAGTACACTTTGTCTAGCCTGAATGGCTCGAATTAGGTCTGCATTCTAGTAATCTCAACTTCCTTTTCTACTGCTACCTCACTAATGTCACAATGTTCTCCACAGTAGAGTTTGGAGATGCCATTGATTTAGATTTTAAAGTTAAAGTTTAGGATACTTAACGTTGGACTAAAGAATGGTGAAATATAGCTGGATAGTGAAAAATGCAAAGGTTAAGAGAAAGAAAACTTAGAGATTTTGAGAAATTCGAATGAGGAATGCGTTAAAGGCTAAAGTGATTTTTTTGCCATGAATCTTCCCATTTTATAGGTAGAGGCTCTCAATCCCAGCCGATGGATGTCGATCCGGATCATCCAGCCGTTCATTTGAAGTTTCAATCTAGACCACTCAATGCATCAGCCACTTCGTCTTCTGTGGTCCAGATCAGAGTGTTTGCCTCACGCGCTCTCATGAGCCTGAACTTTGAAGACGTGTGGAAAACAGCCATCATTGGACATTAAATGCAGTGACGGTTGCATGGGTAGGAAGTTGAACTGTTTCAACTATTTATTCTTGGAAATGTACAAAGACAGCAAATCATTTGGGCACAATAATTCAGGACACCTCGTGTCCCCCAAATGTTTTAAAAATCAATCTCCTAGTAATTAGCAAGCTGAAGACCTAGTAAGGGTCTGAGTCACTTCTCATCAACCAGTTCGAATAAGGCTTCGGGTGTGCAAAGGTACTTCTAAGAATACAACCTCGGACTTGATTCACTTAGCTGACACTCCTCAAGATTAATACGAGGAGAGAAATATCTCGAAGTATACAACTTCGGACAACACTAGCAGGCAGTTCACATAAGTCAAGCAAATTTAAACTTTAAGTATAAATACTGTGATATGGTAAAATATCATACCCCAACAAAATCTTTTACTCACAAGTCAATGCATTACATAAATAATCATGTCTAGGCTTGAGGGACTATTGTTACAAATCACATTCGAAGTTCAAGTCAAAGTACCATGTAGCAAACCACGTAGGCAAAAAAGTCAACAAAGACCCAACGGTCAAAAGTAAAGAAATCATATGAATGGTCGAAACTCTTAAGACGAAGTGGTGTCTAAATGGCTGAAGTGCATAATCCGAAGTGCTGTATAAAAGATGGAAGATGTTGAAGCTCTTCACGAGAAAAACCTTCCTCCAAGGCCTCTAATCTACTTGAAACTCATGAAGTTGAAGTTGTTTCTTACAAGATCCTTATGCAATTTTTAGAAATGATTGATGTAATGTTTGTAATAAAAAATGTCAGGTGTGTCAGCCTATTGTATAGGGTGGCTGACCCATTATCAATGTATTTATTGTATAATAGAAAGTGATGTGAAACTTTAATCAAGGAGATGAGGTCACTTGGTCCTGATCCAACGGGCACCACATCGGCTAAAGTACTATAAATAGAACATCTTTATAACTGAAATATGGTTGTATTCTTGAATTGTAAACTCTTAAACCCTTGATAAAAAAAAGATCTTGCAAAATTCTATACATATCATCTAGTTTTTCTCCGTACGCATCATTCGATCTTGTTATAGGTTACCATGATATTCAATCGATGATTGTTATTAGCTCAATCATCTTTGTTTCACCCATCGATGTTTGAACACTTTTGTCTCACGCTGTAAAGCATGTCCCGCGTTCACATTATCTCGTTTCTCACTGGTATTCAAATCAAAACGTGCCGAAATTTGCTTAAATTGTCGTGAATGGGACCGACATTTGTTGTCCACGTAAAAGTCACATTTTTCAGGATCAACGTGTCTCCAGTTAAAAGCTTATATTTTATACGAGATTTGAAACTAATTACCTTTTGTTTTTACTCTCTCCATTTTATGTATTAGTTCTTTTTAAAAAATAGTCTTCATACATACTAACACGGTAACACTTGTCATTTTCATATTTGAAATTAGTTTACAACTGACTGAAAATTCATTTTTAGTTGAGTCAATGATATATGGAAGAAACCTAGAATTGTTTAATTTTTTTCTCATTTTACCATCAAGGTTCAATATAGTTTGAGAATGATTTTTTGGGTTTAAATATATTTGAAGAACTGTGAAAATCATTCATCTCTAGAGATGATGTTTGAAGATCATTTATGAAGATGAAGGTTTTTTTCCCCCTCATAACTAAAAGTTTGAGAAGAAGCCAAAATTCTGACGACTTGTTAAATTAATTGGCATGTCATCAAATCTATTTCTTTTAATTGTTTTTATATCAAAACGAGTGACCTAATTATTGTCAATTGAAGTTCAATGACCTAATTAGAGTTAGGGTGAAAGTTGTGAGATTGTCGATACAATTAACTAAGATTGTGGTGTACGCATACTTTAGTTTTAATGGCCATCTGAGCATGTTCTTTTAAGCTATCTGACATCGCACAAATATAATGGTGTAATTACTGTTAATAGGGTATTTTATGAATATTATTGAGGAAATAATGTATTTTAAATAGTTATATGATATGAAATATGTGGATAAAAAGTACATAAAATTTATTAATGTGATGTAAAATATTATTTTATTGAAAAATGTGTAGTTGAAATAAGTTTTAAAAGAATGTATGTCAAACATAGGCTAAATTGAACTTAAGTGGATGATTTCTGTCAATTGAAGTTTAGTGACCTTGGAGCAAATGTTTGCTGATCACCGTTCACCTATCTAATGAAAACCAAAAAATATCAAGGGGTATTCATTTAAATAGGCTAGTCAACAATGATCTTTGTTTAAATAGCCTCTATTGTTAAAAATACTTTTTTACCCTTATTTTCTTTATTTGCAAAATATCCTGTATTTTTAGTTATTAGATCTTTCAGGGTTATACCTTATAATTCTTCTGTTTGGATCGTAAGTTCTAAGAACTAATCTTGGGAATCTTAGTTCAGTATTTTCTTGTAGCCTAATCAAGTATTATTGTTGCTCGAATTGGTGATATCTTATAGTGTTTAGTATCTTATCCCACTTTTCTGTATTATTTTCTCTCCTAAGTTCTTCAAGGAGTATCATAATTTCTCTAGATCTTAGTTTACTAGTATTATCTTGGATTTTTCTGAATCTTTCAATATCTTCCCTTTCTTCGTGGTTTATTAATTAATCAGGACCACTATTTATATGATATTTCTTTAGCCTCTCAATTTGTTCTAAATATTCTCTATATTTTGTTAATTTTTCAAAAGCTCTAGATTGGTCTTTTTAGTTATATATCCAAAAACAATTCCTTATGAAACTTCTTCTTCTATATCTTCGTATTTAGTTATGATATCTTTGATCTTTTTTATTTCTTTATAGGTTTTTACAGGATCAAATCATATATTGTGTTTACAAGTATAATCTATATCAAAATATATTTCTCTAAGTTTTTCTTGGCCTACAGGTAGTATATTTTCAGATTTTTCAACTATACTTAATAGAAACGAAATATCTTTTTCATCTAAATATAATTTAAAATAATAATCATTGAATGTAGATGCTTGTGAAACATTCATAAAAATAGATTAAAACATAGGTATATGAAAGCATATAAATAATTTACAGTAGTCAATGGAAATAACTAGGATTTCCCTCCAGTATGCTCTTATAGTAGCTTTGCATGTACTTAATCAATTTTCTGAATCAGATGAATATATAAAATGTTTTGAAATCATTTGGGT